>CAXKVY010007140.1:0-24176 GCA_964058915.1 Tetropium fuscum | reverse complement strand
CGCATTATGTGCGTTGTAAATATAGTATTTAAGACATCATGTACAGATGTGTTACATTAACCCTATAATAGTTCAGAAAGTGATGATCTTTCACGTTTTTTTTTCCATAAAACTGGCAATATTTCGAAGAAGATGCATTTTTTCGAAAAAAGCTTCAAATAAACGTTGTTCAATTAAATTTCCTATAAAATTGCTTCTATGAGAAATTTCCATTTTCCTAATAGTTTTCCCGTAAAAGCGTAAAAATCACATGGATGTATATATACAGTGAGCTCGTAAAGTTTGGAATAAATTCAATTAATCGTTATTGAAGGATTTTCACAGGAAATCCTTGGACACTTCAACCTTATTTTATAAAATGTCACTTTTTTCAGCCATCGATTTTTTTTTGTTTTGTTCGTTTTTGAGCTATGACGTCATCGACAATTTTTTTAAATGACAACCCATATTTTTTTTCACGGATTTCGATAGAGCACATTTTTCTGAGTGCGAATATGTCAAAAACATGGTACCTTTAACATTAAAGTTTTCGAGATATTCGGTTGCAAAGTTTATAAAATGTACCATGGCACCATGCATAAGCTATCGGGCGGGTCAAGATTTTTAATAGCTTATTGATTCTAATAGCTTATAGCTTATTACATTTTAAAAGATTAAGGAGTAATATTATTTATTTTGGTAGCTTATCGAACATTTTGAAAGATTTGGGAGTAATCTGTTTAATTTTTTAACAACAATTTAAACAAATAAAAAAATATTTTAACAAATAAATGATAAATAATTAAAGTAAAAAATAAAATCAGAGTAAATTTTCAAAGTGACCTCCATTCACTTCCTGGCAATATCCCATCCGCCACTGAAACTCCTGCAGAACCTTACCAACAGTATCGGGTTGAATGGTTCGAATTTCATTGCGAATTCTGTCCTTTAATTCTTCGATGGTATTTGGTCTATTGAAATAGACTTTGCTCTTTAAATAGCCCCATAAAAAGTAGTCTAGGGGAGTGAGATCTGGAGATCTAGGGGGCCATTCGATAGTTCCCCTGCAACCAATCCAATGGTTAGGAAATACATGGTTTAAATAATCGCGAACGATCACTGCAAAATGGCGTGGTGCACCGTCTTGTTGGTACCATATCGTGTGATGGGGCAGATCTGGATCTACGTCATTTGGGTAAAGTACCGCAAGTGCAGGGACTAAGTCGTCTCTTAAAAATTCTAAATATATTTCACCTGTTAATACGCCTTCAAAGAAAAATGGGCCCAAAATACGATTACCTACAATACCAGCCCAAACGTTAACTTTTTGTGGAAACTGACTACGAGTTTCCATTTTCCAGTGTGGATTTTCAGGAGACCAATATCTACAGTTTTGCCGGTTAACTGTGCCGTCGAGATAAAAGGTAGCCTCATCAGAAAAAACAATATTGCGTAAAAATCCGTCGTCATCAATCAGGCGTTGCAACATGGTTTGGCAAAACTGTAACCTACGGTCAGGATCATCTTCGTTTAACTCTTGGACCAAAACCACTTTATACGGATGCCATTTGTTCAATTTCAAATATTTCAAGACGGAGCTTTGAACTATTCCGTTGTTTGCCGCCACTTGGCGGGTGGGTAAATGGGGATTTTCTTGAAGCTCTAGTAGAACATTCAATTTAACATCTTGTTGCACTGGTGGACGACCCGTTCTAGGGCGATCTCTCGTATGACCCACTTCTAAAAACTTTTGTTCTATTTTGCTAACGGTGGACTGTGTAATTGGTTCTCTGTTTGGATATTTGTTGTTAAATAAACGGCGCAAACTTCTACTTGTGTGCGAGCTCTGTCCCCGTAACCGATCATCATCAAAATTTCGATTCTTTCCCTTTCACTCAAACGACGGACCATTTTTAAATAAAATGAATTATGATGGAATAATGATTAATCAACTTACTTAATGATATTATTCAACTGATTAAAACACAAGGGAAAAACTTGCGAGGAAAAACTTCAAAATTGTGACAACTGACAAAACTGACAGCTTTCTTGATAAATGATTAGCATTTGGTCATCGCTTGTATAATTCATTCTTAAAACTTTGCAACCGAATATCTCGAACACTTTAATGTTAAAGGTACTATGTTTTTGACATATTCGCACTCAGAAAAATGTGCTCTATCGAAATCCGTGAAAAAAAATATGGGTTGTCATTTAAAAAAATTGTCGATGACGTCATAGCTCAAAAACGAACAAAACAAAAAAAAATCGATGGCTGAAAAAAGTGACATTTTATAAAATAAAGTTGACGTGTCCGAGGATTTCCTGTGAAAATCCTTCAATAACGATTAATTGAATTTATTCCAAACTTTACGAGCTCACCGTATATATATTTTAAATGACCAGATTACGTGAAAATTAATGTTTTGTAGCCAAAATAATGGTCAATACATTTTTAAATAATAAAAGTGAATTAGAGAAAAGACAAGAAAAAAAAACGTAATCCACCCTAGTGTACTTGGGTATATTTGGAACCCCCTTTAACTCCCTTATTTCTAGTTTTATAGCAAGTTGCCTTATATGAAAATTTGGTTCTTTTTCTACAGGTTTTAACTATGTAAACAGAAAAACAATTGAACATGTCAAAAACAGATACCAGGGCTGCTTTGACATCGCTCTTTCCTATACGTTGTGTTTCTCTTTCTGTTTATTTTTTTGCTTGTTTTGCAATCGATTCTGTTTGTTAGAGGTGCTGACTAATTAACAATGGTAAGAAATTACGTAAAAACTCTGAGATCCTGGAACTACGAAAATTATTCTGAAGAACATTTGCAGAAGGCGCTCGAGGCCAATAAAAAGGCTTATCGAAAAAACAGGTGACGATATTGTTCAAAATCCCACGGTCAACTCTTATAAACAAGTGTCTAGAGAGACATAATCGTCCGGTTGGTAATCCCAATGTTTTATCTAATGAGAAACAACGAGTGATTGCGGACATTCTTGGCCAGGTCGCTACGTGACGAAGTAAAAATACGTGCCGTTGTAAAAAAAATTAGACAAGCAAGGAAAAAGAGAAAATTCTGCCGAAGCTAAGAATAGCTTGTGTTTAGTAGAATTATTGAACCAAATCAGGGGAACAAGTGAAGAACAAAACAGAAGAAAGATACTAGGAAATTTCAACCTGGAAAGCAACTTACATAAGTTTTAACACCGAATAAAGAAGCCCAGATGGAGGATGATCCAATCCCTGGAGGTGATAAGTGGCACCCATTTGCCTGGCTTAAGCGAACCAGAACCAGATTCAGATGCAGGATCATCGGGATCTGGAACGAGAAGTTCACCCAAGAAATGTCACGAAAAATATCACTTAATATCGCTGAATATCACGAAAGAGAGTTTGCGTGGCAAAGGTGACACCAATACAACGTGTCGAATTTGCCTACTGAAATTTAAGAATTATAGAGGCTCAAATGAATGGATATAATGACTCAAATGTCGCAAATTGATGTGTGACGTGTGCAATGAACGCAGCAAAGAACCTCATTTGGTCTGTGCATCATGTAAGACTCTGATGCGACGAAACATTTGGTAATATAATTGAAGATAAGAAAGGTATCAGGATCAGAAGATCCTGAGTTCTAGTTCTTCTATATTTGTTATTTTTGACTAAGGTCAATGAATATTATGTTTCTGATTTTCTAGGTTTCATTGAAGACTTAGGTTTTAAGTCTTAGAGATTTATTTTTTATTAGCTTGTAAGCTATAAATTAGTGTTAATTTTTAAGACAAAATATATTTGTTGTGATGCAGAAATATGTTAGTTTTATGTTATTTCTTAATTTTCAGAGTAGGTCCTGTGTTTTTTTACTGTTTTTTACCGAAATAATACATTTAAATAATGATCTGAGTATCCTGAATAACAGCATAAATAATTCGAGGAAACGTTATCGGTTATGTCTAGAAAAAAATGTATTTTTGAACAGTTTGAGGTCATTTTGAATAGTCTTCGTAAACATTTTTCTTAGATATTATTTTAATTTTTTAGTTAAATAAATGTTTCGTTAAAAATATAAAATCTAGCGTTTGTTATTTTCAACAGTCAACTGCGTCTAAAAGCTGAAAACGCTTTTTGTAAACAATACAAAGTTTATCATTAAATATCTCGAGAACCATAAAAGATAGCGTATAAGACCTAAATATTTTTGAATTCACATATAACATGTCTATTTAAATATGTAAAAATATACAGTGTGTTCCATTTAAAAATACATAGCTACAGTGATTATCTCATTCTTGAGACGTTCAATTGTTTTTCTGTTAACATATTTAAAATCTGCAGAAATTTGCTATACGGCAATTTGCTCTTAAATTAAAAATAAGGGGGTTCAAAATATACGTGAAGACCACGGTCCATTACCTCAAAACTACTGACCTCAACCTTTACACTTTCTACGGAAAGATCTAAAAAAGATCGCTCATTTTTTCCTTATTTTCCTGGACAAGTATATCGTCATACACAATTCTTCAATTACTCAATATATTATAATTCTAATTTACTTAATTATTACACTGTATTATGTATGTATTATTACGTTTCCCGTCGAAAATAATACAGTGTTTACAATCTCTATTTCACGTATGTAAATTTACATATCACAAATATTAATTCATATATTGTGGATGTAATTTTACAGATTATTTAGGTAAACTACCAATCTCATATTGTATTTTCACATACGTTCTTTGTGTATCATAGTTTCTATTATGTGAATTTACATTGAATATCAGTATGTGTACAGGGAAGAAATCTACATTCACTTATGTAAATTTACGTATCACAAATTTTAATTTATACAGTGTAGATGTAATTTTACAGATCATTTAGGGAAAATACCAATGTCACAATATATTTTCACATGCGTGATTTGTATGTAGTCTATATTTTCTGCTAAATGTGAACTTACTTAACATGACTGAATAGTAGTTTTACGGAAGTCTGTAAATTTACATAAAAATTAAGAATATTTTACTTTAAAAATTTCAGACTAGCACATGTATATTTACATTATTATCAATGTAGATAACATCCATTTTTTTTGCGTACGCACAAAGTCACCATGTAAATAAAATGCACCTAATTTACCGAAAGTATTTCAAGCATTTTCAAAGCTACTGTCGTGTACCTAACTTTAACTCAAATTTAGGCCATTTTACCGATCATTTACTTTTAAGGAATTAACTTTTAAGACTTTATGAAATGCGCAGCAATTAAGCATCGCTTTTAATGATGAAGGGTTTCATCTTGAAAGCCATGTTTGGTATATGAATGACCTTTTAATCTGAATAAACCTACATAATAGATTAGAGAGGGCAAAAAGCAGGATACCTTGTGATATTTGGGCTTTTCGCAATAAGCTCAGGCGTGCTTGGAATGAGTGCTAAGTTTGCAGTATTATAGCACCTTATCATTGTTACCGTTTGCACTTTTCAGCTTACGAAATTATTTAAACATAATTCGAATTTTCTCTTGAGAGAATAATCCATTTGGTGTAAGTATATCTTAATTGTTCAAGCAGTATGGATGATGAGCTTAATTTCCTATTAAGCTTTACCTTGTCGCTATAATTCAGTCAGATACTTAAAGAAATCAATAGGAAAATCCAGGAAATGTTAAAATTTGTTATAATGGTCTCAATTTTTTCTATTATACATGTTATTTGTAAAAATGCACCACTTAAAAAAAATTGCAAGGCTGTGGTTTGATAATTTGTTTATTTTAAACCCCATAGTCATATAGGTAATCAATAATTAATTGCTGTGGTACAGTTTTAGAGCTATACAAATGAAATTACACAGCAGTGATCTACGTCCGAAAAGACGTGTTTTTTTCGACGTCCGGTTTCGACGCAAGTGACATTTTTGGAATACTGAGAAAATTCTGAGTGGGGTAGAACTATTTTGTGGACTTTACAAGCCCACTTCATATTTTAGAGCCAATTTCATTTTTGATTCTAGAGTGCCATGATTGGTCGAATTTGGATCGAATGCACTGGTATAACGCCCAAAAAATTAGATCGATAAATAATACAAAAATGACGTCTTGACGTGCATTAAAATTTGACCAAAACGCTTTTTGTCTATTTTGACCATTTTGCCAAAAGATACCATAATGGTAAACTGATACCATAAAATAATACATTTTGTATGGAATCCATTGATGTACCCATCCTTAACAAATCTGCAATGTACAAATAGTAAAAACAGGAAATTTCAATGAACAATCGAACATAAGACATCATTTTATTACACTGTAAAATTACACGGAAAATAATTGGCAACTTCGTATCCCATGATTTTCAGTGTAAAATTACATACCAATGTATGGTTATCAGAAGCATGTATTATTACATTTTCTCTCGAAAATAATACATAGTGTTTACGAAAATGTACATTTTACTTATGTAAATTTACATAGGTATCACTAGTGCTAATTTATATATTGGGGATATTTCACATACGTTCTTTGTGTATTATCGTTTCCGTTATGTGAATTTACATTGAATATCAGTATGTATGCTAGGAAGAAATCTACATTTACTTATGTAAATTTACGTATCACAAATTTTAATTTATATGGTGTGGATGTAATTTTACAAATCATTCAGTAAAATACCAATTTGACAATATATTTTCACACACGTGATTTGTATGTTATCTTTATTTTCTATTATGTGAATTTACATTTAATATAAGTATTCGTAAGAGGGGTGGTAATCAATATTATTATAAATTAAGGATTTTTTATAATACAGATAGATACCAAACCGGAACTTACTACCTCCCCGTTTTAGAACGGAAAAGTAACCGTGAAGAGGGGTTTTACTATACTTTTTATGAAATTATATATTTGCTTGTATTGCAGTAAAATATTTGTATTTGTGTTTTAAAATATTTGTATTGCAGAATATTTGCTTGTATTGTATTGCAGTAAAATGTAATATGTGAGACTTTTTGTGGAATTATACATATTTGCATCGGATTATATTAAATTTTCAATCGGCGTTTGTAAAAATTCTCTGCTAAATGTGAACTTACTTAATCATGACTGAAATTTTCCAGAAGACTAGTAATTGGAAGTCTGTAAATTTACATAAAAACTAAAATATTTCTCAGGCTAGTCCATGTATATTTACATTATTATCAATGTAGATACACACCCATTTTTTACAGTGTACTATTTGCCACGCTAGCCATGGAAGAAACAAACTATTCTAACCACTCTGCACTCCTAAATGTCTCCCTAATCACTCACCCAACATTCCACGATCGATCGTCCCAACAGCATCTCCAACTCTTTGCTCCAAATATTCCCTAGTTGTCCAACGCGACGTCTTGAGTAGACTTTTCCCTTGAGATAACCCCATAAATCTTGAGATAAAAATCCAGCGATCTTTCTGGCCACTGGATTGGGCCGTGAGTGCGAGTTCGATGATGTGGTCGATGATTTCTGAAATGTTCTTTTCTTATTACTTGCACATTGTAGATTTATCAAGGATGGGCACGTCAGTGGATAACTTTTTGGTAGTTATACCAGTCTATTTGAACCAATTTAGACCAATAATGTCACTATAGATTCAAAAATTAAATTGGCTCTAAAAGAATCAAGTGGGTTTTAAAAGTCTCCAAAATAGATCCATCGTACTCAGAATTTTGGTAGTATTTCAATAATGCAATAATATAGGGGGCGTTCAATTTAAAGTTCCACAGTTGAGGTCACTTCCGTCGAAACCGGAAGTCGACAAAATTAATCAGATTAGATTAGGCAATAGAATGAGACATTTTGGATGTACATTACTGCTGCAAAATTTCATATTGATGATAAAGCGGGGGTTACCATTATCCGTGGTAAACGGATCCAAGTGCTAAAAAATTCAAGTGCTCCATTAAATTCATAATTGCAAAAAGGAATAAAAAATATTTTCCCATTATGTTCGATTATCGTCACTGTCATAACTTGTCAGATCTAAATAACCTACTATGTAATGAACTTTACACAACCAGTTGCGTAATATTTTACTTTTCGTAATGGATTGTGCAAAGTAAGACGTTTCCTAACGTCAAAGGGTTTTGAAAAGTCTCACTTTACATGTCAAAATTAGAAAAAACTATCTTTTTGTGTTTAACTTGCGATTGTGACGCTATTTTTTTATATTTTGTTAAATTTTTTGCAGCAGTCGAAAGCCACTGTAGATTTGAACGGCGCGACGTATTCAAAAAATTATTTTTTTAAAACAGAATTTGTCACATTGTTTAAACGGAGTTGCGGTGCGGTACAAAAACTGAGATGAAAATTTCAGCATCGAGAACATTTTTGAACTGTTGGAAATAGATATATCATGAATCGACAAAAAGGAGTGGGAAAGTTTGTGATGGACATACATTTTCACAAATGGTAACGGTTTCCGGGATATACTTTCTTTGTGAAACGCCGACGAAATTTTTTGAATATACACTGACGGGCATAAAAAGTGGCGCACCTAGATTTTGTCCCAAATTTGATGTTCAATAACTTTTAAACCAGCCTATCGATTTTGATAATTTTTGTTTTGTTTAAAAGGGCGATTCTTGCGGATGACTATTTTGTAATTGGCTTTCCATAAAAAACGTATTTTTTAATATGTACAGCCTTTAAAAACCGATTATGATTTTGACACAAAATTTGATTGTCGCTGTGGAGTGAAATTTTATTTGTATTGAATTCTTAGGTCGGTCACGGTGTTTACCATTCTTTTTTCAATATTTTCTTTTTTGAATCACCTCTCTACCCCTTCAGCAACGAAGATGCGACATTTTAGATGAAACGGTGTTATTAAGTTTGATATTCAACAAGAAGGCCGTGAACCTGAAAATGTCTAAAAAGTTCATCGTTTAAGAAATGTTTAGCGTTTTCGATTACGGACGCTGAAATAATTGTTACTTACTAATATTATCGTATATGAAAGGCAACCCTTGATAAAATTAACATTTTGAATGCATATTTTAGCACACATAAAAGTCACGCAGCCCCGGATTGAGCTACTGGGCTTTGCCCGATGGGCCGGCGTGTATGTGGCCGGACGCTCCAATTTATGGACAATGGACAACACCTTTGTCGAGATATTTGTAAACCTACTGCAAGAATGCCGTTCGGGCATATAAAATGTTAAAAAAAACCATAAATTCCTTAAGGATTGAATCGAGAGAATTTAAAATTTTTTAGAATTTTAAAAATCCTAAAAGGATTTTATTGGTGGGGCTAAGATTCGCGTGCACAAACTTATTAACAGTGATGACATATATATATATATATATATATATATATATATATATATATATATATATATATATATATATATATATATATATATATATATATATATATATATATATATATATATATATATATATATATATATATATATATATATATATATATATATATATATTATTTTATTTATTATTTATTTTAGCACACATAAAAGTCACGCAGCCCCGGATTGAGCTACTGGGCTTTGCCCGATGGGCCGGCGTGTATGTGGCCGGACGCTCCAATTTATGGACAATGGACAACACCTTTGTCGAGATATTTGTAAACCTACTGCAAGAATGCCGTTCGGGCATATAAAATGTTAAAAAAAACCATAAATTCCTTAAGGATTGAATCGAGAGAATTTAAAATTTTTTAGAATTTTAAAAATCCTAAAAGGATTTTATTGGTTGGGCTAAGATTCGCGTGCACAAACTTATTAACAGTGATGACATAATATATATATATATATATATATATATATATATATATATATATATATATATATATATATATATATATATATATATATATATATATATATATATATATATATATATATATATATATATATATATATATATATATATATATATATATATATATATATATATATATATATATATATATATATATATATATATATATATATATATATATATATATATATGTATATATATATATATATATATATATATATATATATATATATATATATATATATATATATATATATATATATATATATATATATATATATATATATATATATATATATATATATATATATATATATATATATATATATATATATATGTACAGTTATGTACAGTCGAGGAATAAATAAGTATGTCGTCCATGTATACTAAGCATCTTTTTCATATTGAATACCTAATAAGATATTGTCCATTACTCTTTGAAAAGTCGATGGAGCGTCTTTGAGTCCAAATGGTATACGAACGAATTCAAAGTGTCCGTTTTCGACAGTGATGGCGGTCTTTTGAATGTCTTTGGAATTGATTCTTATTTTGTGAAATCCAGATGCCAAGTGGTAAAATATTGACAACGTTCAAGTTGGTCGAGGAGGTCAGATACCTAATAAGGTAAGGGATATTTGTCATCAATTGTTAGTTCGTTCAGTTTCCGATAATCTATTACTATGCGCACTTTTTGTTTTAAGGATGAGTCTAATTTTTTAGGCGCTAAAACTGGGGAGTACCAGGGAGAAATTGAGAGTGGTATAATGCCATGTTGTAACATTTTAGAAATTTGCGCTTTGACTTCTTCTTTATGCACTTGAGGGTAACGATATGTTTTGGTGAAAACTGGTTTCGAATTATTGGTATCTATAGAATGTTTAATTTCGTTTGTGAAGGATAAATTATCTCATTCAAGGTAGAAAATATTATTAAATTTTAGGCATAGTAATGAGTCAGTAAGTGTTCTTCTTCATTGAGATGCTCCAATCGCAAATGGTTTAAACAACAACAACAATTGGTTTAAACATATGACAAAAGTAAACAAAATCTCCTACAAATACTTATAATAACTCTAAAGCCTGGACAATCCATATCGTCGTTAGATCGTGTTGAAAAAATGGCATTTCTTGACTTTCCGCTAAAAAAGTTTTAAGAAAGCGTTATTCTAACTGCGCGCTGCGCTAGTGCCCTACTATCAACTTCATACATTTCTAAAATCAAACCTGACGTCTCCCAATGTATCTTCTTTGAAATCAGGAAAAGGCAAAAATCTTCCATGTGTTTACCATCCTCCAGGCGCCATGCCATCGAGAAATGCCTGATAGAACACAATATACTATTCATACATGCTGTCAGTGGTTGTGACTCAACATCTGCTCTTTTCAAACAAGGATAAGCCAAGTTTATGAAGTACAAACAACATCAAAAAGAAATAACAAACAAAGAATTATTCGACATTTTAGTAAAACGACTGTAATTATTAATGATTAAAACAATAAACATAAAAAATAACTGAACAACAAACTAACTAATAACGAGTATTTCCTCCTCTGGCTGCTATAACAGCTTCCATATGCCTAGGCATGCTTTTAATCAAATTTGTGATAGTGATTTGAGGGATATTGTCCCATTCTTCTGTAAGAGCAATCATCAATTCATTCAGAATCTCTGGGTTGCGTCTACTAACACGTTGTCCCAATTCATCCCATAATTGCTCAATGGGATTCATATCAGAGCTTTTAGCGGGCCACGGCATACGATTAATTCCGACATCGTTTAAAAATTGTGTTATCATCACTTCTGTATGCGGTCGTGCATTATCTTGCATTAAAAGGAATTCTTCGCCAATGTAAGGTGCAAATGGGACAACATGTTCATTCAAGATCTGTGGAAACACAAATAATTCTGTACGGACATCGCTGGTAATTCCACCCCATACCAGTAGTGAAGCACCGCCAAAACTCTCCCTGTCACTGAACATACCATCCTCGTATCTTTCCCCACGCCTTCTCCAAACCCTCCGATGCCTGTCTACTGATCTCAACATGAATCTTGATTCGTCAGTGAATAAAACTTGAGACCATTGCAACTCATTCCAAACAAGATGAATTCGAGCAAAATCCAAACGAGCTACTCGATGTCGTCGAAGTAATCGCATTCCAATAGCAGGTCTTCTTGCGATAAAACCGAGACTCCTGAATCTCTGACAAATTGTTCGATCTAACACAACTGTTCCTCGTGCGTTTCTTAAATTTCGGTTTATGATCAGAGCTTTTGATAGGGATTCCTCGATATTTGCAGACCAATAAATCGATCGTCAATATTTTGCATAATCCTGGAACTACCCCAACCTGGACGTCTGCTGTATTGGCCCATTTCTCGGTAACGCTGGATCGCTCTTCGGGCAGTTGTTTCTGGTAGACCAACAATACGAGCTGCATATCTTTGACTCCTTCCATCTTCTACCAAAGCCACAACTCTAGCTACTTGAATTGAATTGAATTGGACTCATTTGCACTGGCATTTTCTTTTAGAACGTTAACTGAATTAATTTTTTTTCACGAGAATTTCAACCGATATCAAACTTAATAACACCGTTTCATCTAAAATGTCGCATGTTCGTTGCTGAAGGGGCTAGAGAGGTGATTCAAAAAAGAGAAAATTGAAAAAAGAATGGTAAACACCGTGACCAACCTAAGAATTCAATACAAATAAAATTTCACTCCACAGCGACAATCAAATTTCGTGTCAAAATCATAATCGGTTCCGTAAGAATCGCCCTTTCAAACAAAAAAAATTATCAAAATCGATAGGCTGGTTTAAAAGTTATTGAACATCAAATTTGGGACAAAATCTAGGTGCGCCACTTTTTATATCCGATAGTATATTGGGAATGGTGTGATTATATTAATACAAAAATATGAAACAAATCTATATGTAGTCGTGTTAGTTACGTTGTAAAGTATTAGGATAAAACCTAATTAAGACTAACTTAATCTAAATTTAGACAGCACCAACCTTGACAATAGACTTTTAAAAAACTATAATTTCTAGTACATCTCTGGAGTTTGCATTTGCAGCAGATATTTATTATATTATACCTCAGTTTTGGTACCTTTTAATAATGATAATAAGAATCATATTTTATTAACCAAGAAGAAATACAAAATTGTACATATGGCAAGTCAAATACAAATAAAAATAAAAAAAATATAAAACAAAAAATGAAATAACAAAAAAACTGCTAATATGGTAGGGCTACTAAACTATGACAAACAATTTAAAAATAACAAATATAATACATATTATAATACATGCATTTACAACAAACACATGCATACATGCACGAGTCAGTGCCAAACAGCAATACAATGAAATCAAAGAGTATCCACCACGTTACTTGTAATTGTTCTGAGCGGACCTTAGATGCATCTGCTGAAACAGTTATCGTTGTGTCGTTAGCAAACATACATGGCCATACTCAATGTATGTTGGTAGATCATTAACATAGAGCATGAACTATAATGGGCCTAGTATGGAACCTTGAGGTGCAGCACTATGTATGTCAGATTTTTACCCGTTCTCCTCGTTCATACTAACTATTAGAGACCTATTTTCCATGTATGAAATTATCCATGCAAGAATACGGCCTCTTATACCCAGGCAAATAGTTTCTGGCTTAAAATGTCTTCACCGACATTATCAAACTCTTTGGAGAGATCAAATAAAAGTGATACTACGTACTTACCAGTATACAAGCACTGATGCACATATTCTAGAAGGTGATAAGATGCCGTCTCAACCGATTTGTTAGTCTTAAATCCATGTTGACATGCAGTCAGTAGGTTACTTTTTCAACAAAGTTGGTTTTAAACAATCTGACAAAAATTAATTTTGCACATATTGTTGCAATCCATTGTGGCTTTCAAATTTTTTTTAGAAAATATTAAAAAATAGCGTAACAATACAACATACAAAAAATAGTTTTTTTTACAATAATTGAAAATAATGGGATATTTTTTTATTTTTTTTGCAATTACGAATTTAATGGTGCAGGGTGGATTTACATCCCTGATACCTACTTACTTACTGCGCCCTCACAGAAAAACATATCCAAAGAAAATGTTTGTTGATGAAATTTATCTAGTTGCTAATGCGATTTCTCTCTCTTGCTTCCTAAGTTCTTTCTTAACCCACATTTTCCATCATAATAGATTGTGCATAATGCATGGACCTTATTCCCCAATCATTCTGCAATTTGAAATGGATTATTGTCTTTAGATAGAATTTATTGAAATGTGGTCCAGATATTCTGTAGACTGCTTATTATATCTATAAATTAGACTTGCTATAAAATTTTCGTTTCCTCTTTACTTGTTTACTACATTTTATTACAAGGACACTGTAACACATCACATTTGTCATTTCGGTGGAAAGCGCATTTCTATTCATCCATATATTTATGTGAGTAAGATCTACAATTATTATATTGTTATTATTAAATTGGTGCTGAAACATTGTGTTTATTTTTATGCCACACAACATGCTCTGACCCTCTATCTATACGGCCTTAAATACGAGTATAATAGAAACTAAAACTTGTTTTTTACAGTTCTGTCGTGAAATATAATATTCATAAATAAGTCACCATTAATAAATAGTTAATTATATAATGTGAGTGTAATTCGGTTTCTGAAATGAAGCAAATGCCCACATAGTCTAAAGTCTATAAATGAGTAAGTACAATTTTGTGATAAGTATTTCATTGCACAAGTACTTCATTGTCAGTAATTTTACCCTAAACTTAATAGGAAATACCATGACATGTACATTATATATTTAAACAATACGACGTTATTAACATGTATGTATAATAGTATATTTTGCAACGACTATATGATGGCTATTAAGACACCAGCATGAGAATTATGACATGAGTCGGAGGCGAGTATCATAATGAGTGCGGGTGTCTTAATAGCCGTTAGATGTGAGTTGCATACACTGTTTTCTCTACGACCAGTCATAATAAAACATACAAAAATTTATTTCTGAAATTTATTATGTATAAATTACAATTTACAAATAAATAAATGGTGGTGAAATTCTTGTGAAAAATTCGTTGAAATTGAGGAATGCCCCGTTTTCACAAGAAAATTTTCTCAAATTTTTCATATGGATTTTTAAATACCCTATAAAGTTTTAGCCTGAGGGTGTATCGGCGATTTTCAATTTTTATTTTTCTACAGGTGTTAAAGAACGGTTTATAGAAATTGGCACTTTTGCATATTTTTTTGAATTTTCAAAACTTAATCTTGGAAGAAATTGGATTTTTTTGGCATCACTGGATTCTCAGACCTTTCGAACATTTCCGCAGGGATTTCGTAAAAATCAATTATACAGGGTGTACGCTATCTCATGTTAAACTTCAAAAATAATAAAAATCTAAATTTTTACCAATAATCATAATCACTGTAATTGTACCAAAATCGAAAAATTGGTTACTTTTTTCAGATTATTACGTTCAATAGGGTATTTGAGGAAACCCGTATTCGAGCGATTTTTCAAATATTGCTTAATTTTTTCTATCCGAGTAAATTCGAAAATGTCCTATATCTCCTCTTAATTATGTATAACATTTTCGCGATTTAGACGCAACCATTTGTTCTCCCCTGTATAAAGCATATAACACTTCTACCTACTAATTAGTTTTACCTTAATTAATGGCCTCTCATCAGAAGTTGTTCACCTTCATTGATAAATGATAAATGAAATTCAAGTATAAACGATCAATAAAACAAATCGTACATCACCCTGAAATTATGTCCTTGTACGCAACTGGTAAGTGTGTCTTCCTTATTATTCATCTATTTGCTTATTTCTCTATGTAATGAATTGCTACAAACCCAAGATTTCTTTTTTCTTTGGTAATTACACTGTGATAGTAATTTTTGATTCAGATTTCAGTTTTAGGGTATACAGGTTGCAAAAATGACAATTAGTTTTTTACGTTAAATTTGAGACACCCTGTAGGGAGCATTAGCGACAACAACGGATGTATAATAAAATTATACTATAGCCTCATGTTTTCTGAACATTTTGTTTTTTAAATTTCTCTGATATCTGCAATATCAAAGAAAATACAGATTTATACCAGAACATGTTTTTACTCACAAACATTTATTTAATTCAGAAACAACAACAACAATAACAAAAAGAAAACTATTTGGAATTATAAATATTAATAGTTACATTGGAATTATGATTACTATTAACGGTTAAAGTAAGACCGTGTTGCTCAAAATTATGAGTTTCAGAAATAGATGAAGACGCCGACGTTTCTGGATTTTCTACATGAGACAACATATTAGCAATTTTTATTTGTCCATGTAATGAATTCTCCACATATCCCTCTGCTACGGTGTTGGATTTCCAACCCCCCAACTTTTTCAACTGTAGGATGTCTCCACCTGTATTTGCTAATAATGTTGCTGAAGTACGTCTAAAACAATGTCCTGTAAACCTGTTAACATTTTCCAGCTTTAAATAAGTTGCTATTTTTTTGGGAAAACTTCCTATAGCATTATGCCCAAAAGGCTGTCGTGTAATTTTACCAAATCTTATTTGTAAAAAAAATCTATCAGAGTCAATGTTATTACGAAGGTCACAGTATTGCTTTATTATATTTATCCATTCCGATTTTGTAATTACAAATGTACGGGAAGAGTAGGTTTTTGTGACAGGAATCACTATTATAATTCGATTTTCTAAAATATCCAGGTCACTTATTTTCATTTTTAAAAGTTCATCGCACCTACAGGCTCCGGAAATGCCAATAATTAAAGCAACCTAAAAAAATTTAATATAACATATATTTAATATGCACTAAATAAATTAAAAATACCTTTTGAGGAAGATATTCTATCGGGGCATTGTTTAAAAATGTATCGATGTCTGCTTCAGAAAAAACACTTGACTTTTTAGCTTGATATCCCACATTCTTCCTTTTCAAAAATGCCTTCAATTTTGCGTAATTACTAATATCAACATTATGCCTAAAGTTTAATACTGCTCGCAACATCGAATATCTTGACCATAATGTGGAGGCTTTACTTTGTTTGCTTATTTCACAAAAATAAGCAAGAAGTACCGTCTCAGAGGTATGCTGCACACCTTTAGCCACGCACCATTTACTGTATAGTTCATAGGTGTTTTCATACCTCGCCCTGCTTTTTTCAGGAATTATTCCTTCAGTAGCTCTCTCTGCAGCTACCCGCACTTCTGGTGGCGTACATTCAAATTCACTATCAGACATTTTTGTAAAATAAACACAATTTGATTATATGTACAATTAATGGCGTCGTGTATCGCCTAAATGTCAGATTCAACAAACTTGTTTTGTTACCTAGCAACGATCTCACAGGTTACTTAAAATAATTCATCTTATCACATAATGAAAATGGATACAGATATTTGAAACGAAATTATTATTGGTAGATTGTGAGTATTAGAAATCCATAAACTACTAACCGATTGTGAGTAAAATAGTATACAAACCTCGCGGGAACTCATTCTAGCCTCGCGTCTGTAGTTTACCTCGGTGCTTCGCACCTCGGTAAACTACCTTGCCGCTCGGCTGAAATAGAGTACTTTCCCGCTCGGTATGTAATGTACTATTTTTTTAATAACATTTTGACAACATTAAACTAAGAATAACACTAACAATAATTAACAATACATAGCAAAAAAAAAGTACATTAGTAGCTCGTGTTTCCACCTCTACTTCTAATAACTGCTTCACATCGCCGAGGCATACTCAATATTAAATTGGATATTTGATTTTGATGAAGTTCATTCCAAATATCGGTAACTATTATTTGGACATCTTGCAGGTTGGCAGAAAGGGATTGATGCTGTCTTAGTGCCCTACCAATAATATCCCATAAGTGCGCAATAGGATTCATATCGGGACTGTGCGGTGGCCAATTTACAGTTCGAATATTTACTTCATGTAAATATTCATTGACGATGTGCGCTACATGAGGTCTTGCGTTATCGTGCATTAGTAAAAAAAATCACACACACACACACACACCGAATTAAGAAGGAAGGACTGTTCAAATTACTGATGCGAATTTAACAATGCAAAAGCGCATGTCAAAAATGGCAAGAGAACGAAAATGCGAGCGTCTTCGCTATTTATCAACTTCTTTCTATTGGCGGTATATTATTTACGTTTACGGCTTAATTAAAATATTCGAAATACGGTAATATTAATTAAAATATGTACTGTTTAATGAAACGGAATTTATTTACGTAGCAAACCATTGCTTTTTTTTCTTTTTCATAAAAAACATACCTGTTTTCAAACTGATTTGGATAATTGTTTAAAATTGAAAATTTAACTGATTAGGCTTCGGGCTATTTGTCGCCATGAAAATGTAGAATCTGAAACATGGCAAATGTCAATGGTTTTGAAAATTCAAATAATTCGAAAATTGAAGTTGAAAATTCAAAAAAATACGAAAAAATGCCAATTTCTATAAATCGTTCTGTGACACCTTTACCAAAATAAAAATTGAAAATCGCCAATACGCTCAAATTTTACAGTGTGTTTAAAAATCGTTATGAGAAAATTTTTTTTGAAAACGAAATCCTCTATTTCAACGAATTTTGCACAAGTCTTTCATCACCCTGCAGAATACCATTGGAATGATGGTTTTAAAGATTAAAACATACCGGGTCATAGAGAAATATTAGGGTTTCATATGCTGAAAACCGATTAAAATTTTTTTTTTATTTTTATTTTTTTTATTTTTATTATAAATAGAACACAGAGTATTATTTTTAATTTATTGTTACATTTTGGGTGGTACAGATATGAAAATGTATCTCTGTGGCACTGCCAACAAATATTTGACAAGCAGTTTAAATATTTAATTGTTTTCACAGCTACCTAAGTAACTTCTTGACATTTGATTAGCACAAAATTGTATTTTCTTATTTTTTTTAAGTTCAAATTTTCATTGCATTTATCGCATATTTTAATACGATATATGAATGAATAAACTCCATATTAATAGCACTAATAAATGGTACCACGTTACCAATATGGTTCCGTTTGTAAAAATTGAATATTGCCCCAAAACTACATTTGCAATTAGCATGTTGGTAATTCTCGAAGTTTTGTAAAAAAAAGTTCAAACATATTACCCACTTAGTCTAGAATAGTATGAAACAAATTTAGTGTCGATAATCTTTGTTACAGCAATAGAGTGTGTCGAGTTGTTGTGTGGCAATAACTAACCTTATAAAAATCGTTGACTTTTCCGAATTTCACTTAAAAAATTAAGTGTTTGGGCTGCGCAGATACCTATGTACCAGCACCCGCCTGGGCGACAGGCAGAATACGCTCCTGACGGTAACCCAATTCCACCGCCTAGAGACAGGACTACCGAGGTGCTTTATAATTCTATCTGTTGTCTGTCTGCCTGTCTTAACCGGCGCCATGGTGTTTACTGACTTGGCAGTGGCTTGGATTTTTATTTTGGAATGTCTATGTTTAGCGGGATAGTTCATGTTGATTTACTAGATTTAATATACCGTATATTTGTTGTGCATTTGATTACCTATTTTTCGTATGTACGTTTGTTATTTATCATTTTACGTCGAAAAATAATATTGACAAAAGAGTGTTAATTATTAGCCCAGTGAATTTAATTTGTGAATCAATCTACATTAAATTATACAATTTAGGGGCTCGTGTTTATTTGTTAGGGGTATATAATGAGCATAATTCCAGATTTGACGTAAGCGCGTTTGATTTGCGCGTGTGTTTTACACGCTTGTTTTATTTCTTTGAAAATGCACAAACTTACCTATTTTCGTCTTTTTTCGCCTTTATCTCCCTAACCGTTCAATTTTATTGAATTTCACTTATTATAAAACTTCAGTTCATTTCATTCTCTACATATTATATTGTCTGAAACTTTTTCTCTACAGTCTTTCTAATAAGCATGTGTAGTTCAACAACCGGCAACCCTGACCTACACAATGTTTCTCATAGGCGTAGGCATTTTTTAAGGGAATTCAAAGTAGAAAGTTTTTATATGCATATTTTCAACACTACAGCTGATATTAAATGCAAGCACATCCCACATTATCTGTTCCTCTTTCATCACGTAATTAATACACTTCTGCCAATTTTCTGCTGTGACATTTTCCATTGCTCCTCGAAGATGTCTATCTACGTCAACTAATTTAAAAGCTTATCGATTCACTCTCGTCACTTTTCCTTTTACTTGCGCCTAGATCAATTCAATGGGGTTCAATTCGCAGTGATAAGGAGGTAATCTCAGCAATGTCACTCCATGCGTCAATGTCAGTTCATCCACTGCCAGTTTCTTATATTTATGAGCATGTACCTTAGCAACTTGCCTTCAAGTAATTTTCTTGGTAAGGAATTCTGTTAACCATTCATGAATTTTTCTCTTTTTCCATGATTGTTTGTTCACATTTTGGCTATGATAAGGCGCATTATCCAGAACCACGTAACTTCCTGATTCCAAACCATTTCTCGTATAACACTCTAGTTTCCACAAACACCAAAACACTTTCACTTCGCTCGACGCGCGTCTCGCCAACCAAGCTGGCATCATCCGGACACGATTAAAAACTGAATTTCTCGTATACTTAGGAATTGATTTCCTCGTGGTAGTCTCCGGTCTTCTTAGAGTGAAATATCAATTCTCCATTACGCAAAAATCCACTATCACTTTCAATATGCGTCATGATTAAACGGCGACCTTTTCCAGACGGCATTTTTAAACCATTTGTCCAGCCTTCAATCGCAGCTTGCCGTGCATTTTTCACGTTCCCATCTTGCCAGACTCTCTTCACAGTATGTCCTTCGTTGACCCATGTTTCGTCAGTCTAATAAATTTTCCGCCCAATGCGAGAGTCGCAAGGGGGATCGTTTGCGACCGTTTTAACGAAACACATACGGCGCGTCATTCCAATAAGTTAAAAAGAAATATACTGCTGACATATCCAACCTTGACTCTACAATAGAGCGGCTTTACCGCTTTTAACTATAATAATAAATGTTTACGGAATTAAAATAGACGAAAATAAATGCAAAAATGGCTAACATCTTGGCCTATAATATATTATGATTAGTTAGGGCTATTAATACACTGCGCAACTTATTTAACGCACAACCAAAAAGTTAACTCAAATTTGACATTATGTATTTTCGACAATTTTTGTTCGTTTTGGTCGATTTTTTTTTCCAATTGTAGGTTTTTCTCTTAGGAATATCACTGTCTTAGTTGTTTTGGTAAAACGAATGATTTTGATATTATACCAGGTGCTATAAAAATGTTATGTTTTTTTCCGAAATTTCAAAACGTCCTGTGGGCTATACAAGGTATTGCAAGTTATTGCAATTATAGCCAATTTAAAGCCACATGTTTTTTCTACATTTTCTTTTTTTATTCATTTGTTTATCTCTGTTACTTCATAAAATATCCAATTTTTGAGTTGACGTGATTTTTATTAAATTTATTAACTTTCTTTTTTGTCAAGTGCTCTTTATTTATTACTCATTATACTGGTTCAATGCCTCATTTTGCGTTCTGTTTTCCTTGATATCTTATAATTTATTGAGAGATGCAAGGTGTTTTAGAAGAGAAAGAGGTTTTAAAAGGACAAAAACTCAAAAAACATACCTAGAAAAATGGATTGCTTTAATCAATAAAACAACGAATAACAGGAAACAAAACAAAAGTAAATAGAGAATTAGTATCTGGTGTTTTCACCCCTTCCGCGAATGACCTCCCGACATCTTTGGTTCATACTTAAAACCAAAGTTCTGATTAGGTTCTCATCTAGGCCATTCCATAATTCGACTAGGCGTCCTTCCAATTCTTGTAAATTTTGGGGTTGTCGTCCCTCACTTCGTAACCGCCCACCGATAAAATCCCAAACATGTTCAATGGGGTTAAGGTCGGGGCGACGGGCTGGCCAGTCTATGTGATCAATTCCTACTTCTTCAAGATAATTTCTCACGATAAGACTCGTGTGGGGACGCGCATTGTCTTGCATAAGTAAAAAATTGGGTCCTATATAGGGGGCATAAGGCAAAACATGTGCTTCAAGAATGTCTGTGATGTATCTGTCAGAATTGAGATTTCCATTCACAGTTACCAAGTCCGTTCGCCCAGTCAAAGATATTCCACCCCACACCATGACGGATCCACCTCCATATAAAGTTGTGTGCAAAAAATTGCATTGACTGTATCGCTCATCGGGTCTTCGGTAGACGCGATTACGTCTGTCACAATTATACAAACTGAACCTTGACTCATCAGTCCAAAGAATACGTTCCCAATCTGCTTCCATCCAATTAACATGCTCATTGGCAAAATTCAATCTGGCTCTTCGATGATCTACTGTTAATGCGGGTCCTCGAGCAGCAATCCTGGGTCTTAAATTTGCCTCCCTCAGTCGTCGGCGTACAGTTTGAACGCATATGAGTGGACCACCTGCGTCTTGAAGTTGTGCTCTTAAATGTGTTGCAGTTATAAATCGTTGTCTTACAGCATTTACTCTTAAAAAGCGATCCTGGATAGCAGAGGTAACACGAGATCTACCTTGACCGGCCCGTCTGGAATGTTCTCCTGTTTCCGCGTACCTTTGAATTGCTCTCGCTATAGTTGTGTGAGACACTCCCAACCTTCCAGCTATGGTTGTAACTCCACCCTTCACCATGTAATGTAGCTGCCTCAACACATTCATCACGTGTTAAATTTCTGGTTTAGCGTTCCATTATTCACTAATTATTGCTGGACTGTCAACAAAAAACTAATGACACAGTTGTCAGTTTATGACGTGTAATCTTCGATTTCCATAGCTTGATAGCTGTTTGAGTTGTCCGATAAATGCATTTCATGTGAATAAAAGCATATGGTGTTTCAAAACGGTGTATTTCATGAAGTAACAGAGATAAACAAATGAATAAAAAAAGAAAATGTAGAAAAAACATGAGGCTTTAAATTGGCTATAATTGCAATAACTTGCAATACCTTGTATAGCCCACAGGACGTTTTGAAATTTCGGAAAAAAACATAACATTTTTATAGCACCTGGTATAATATCAAAATCATTCGTTTTACCAAAACAACTAAGACAGTGATATTCCTAAGAGAAAAGCCTACAATTTGAAAAAAAAATCGACCAAAACGAACAAAAATTGTCGAAAATACATAACGTCAAATTTGAGTTAACTTTTTGGTTGTGCGTTAAATAAGTTGCGCAGTGTATATAGTGATTAGTTAGGGCTACAGAGCTGTGTTAGACATCATTCATGGTACGAAATAGGGGTAAAACTCGTTAAAATATCTTTGAGTTTATGGTGTTTCAGTAAATCGGCAATTTCTTCATAAATATATTCGGTACAATGTATGTGGAAAATACAATTTTTGTAATTTCTGTGCCATATTCTACAATTTTTTAAATATGTCGTTTACAGGAGATCTTGTAAAGTTTTAAGATTTATTGTTCACATTAGAGCAACTTAACAATATGATTTAGAGACTACAAATGAATTATTTATTGTTAATAAGATTAATTAATTAATTAATTATTAAGACTGACTCATTTACTATTTTTGCCATAATTTTAAAACTGAAAGATATCGACCTCCGGTTTAATTAATAGGCCCAACAAACTAAGCCTTTAATTTTTTTTGAGAAAACGTTCCGAATATGACATTTCTTTGAATAGCGCCCCCTATCTTTGGGCAAACAAATTAAAACCTCTATGAACCTAGCAGGCACTCATCAGCAGCACTGTACGGGGTTTACCTGGTAATTTGTAGCTATTTTGTTACGCCGGTCCCACTTTTGTAACCCTTACCGGTTGCGAGAAAGATGCAGGGGAATCACCCGTGCGTCGGCTGTTAAATTTCGGATCCGGACGAAACGGAATGGCTTTTCTTCTATTCCCTATCCTCTCGATGTAATAGTTAGCTTCCGAGAAAATGGTTAGGTATTTAAACCAATTATTTCGGCTATATGAAATACTACCGAAGTTTGAAACTTATTTGTCTGTCGGGTTACACATTTGTGGCGTTCTTGTTACGCTTGTATTTAATTTGCAGGTTTATTATTATGCCTGCCTGATATGTGCAAGTTTCTTTCAACGCGTGATACACGTTTGGAGCTTAACAATTGCGCAACAAAGGAGCTACACATGTTACAACCGTGTAAGAAAGCTACAAATGCGAGAAACCCATAACAAACAAGCTATAAAGTGATAAGCGCAACGGCAGAGCTACAAATCTGTAACAATCATATTCAGATAGTGAAAAAGTT
>CAXKVY010007139.1:0-14913 GCA_964058915.1 Tetropium fuscum | reverse complement strand
CCCCATAGTCATATAGGTAATCAATAATTAATTGCTGTGGTACAGTTTTAGAGCTATACAAATGAAATTACACAGCAGTGATCTACGTCCGAAAAGACGTGTTTTTTTCGACGTCCGGTTTCGACGCAAGTGACATTTTTGGAATACTGAGAAAATTCTGAGTGGGGTAGAACTATTTTGTGGACTTTACAAGCCCACTTCATATTTTAGAGCCAATTTCATTTTTGATTCTAGAGTGCCATGATTGGTCGAATTTGGATCGAATGCACTGGTATAACGCCCAAAAAATTAGATCGATAAATAATACAAAAATGACGTCTTGACGTGCATTAAAATTTGACCAAAACGCTTTTTGTCTATTTTGACCATTTTGCCAAAAGATACCATAATGGTAAACTGATACCATAAAATAATACATTTTGTATGGAATCCATTGATGTACCCATCCTTAACAAATCTGCAATGTACAAATAGTAAAAACAGGAAATTTCAATGAACAATCGAACATAAGACATCATTTTATTACACTGTAAAATTACACGGAAAATAATTGGCAACTTCGTATCCCATGATTTTCAGTGTAAAATTACATACCAATGTATGGTTATCAGAAGCATGTATTATTACATTTTCTCTCGAAAATAATACATAGTGTTTACGAAAATGTACATTTTACTTATGTAAATTTACATAGGTATCACTAGTGCTAATTTATATATTGGGGATATTTCACATACGTTCTTTGTGTATTATCGTTTCCGTTATGTGAATTTACATTGAATATCAGTATGTATGCTAGGAAGAAATCTACATTTACTTATGTAAATTTACGTATCACAAATTTTAATTTATATGGTGTGGATGTAATTTTACAAATCATTCAGTAAAATACCAATTTGACAATATATTTTCACACACGTGATTTGTATGTTATCTTTATTTTCTATTATGTGAATTTACATTTAATATAAGTATTCGTAAGAGGGGTGGTAATCAATATTATTATAAATTAAGGATTTTTTATAATACAGATAGATACCAAACCGGAACTTACTACCTCCCCGTTTTAGAACGGAAAAGTAACCGTGAAGAGGGGTTTTACTATACTTTTTATGAAATTATATATTTGCTTGTATTGCAGTAAAATATTTGTATTTGTGTTTTAAAATATTTGTATTGCAGAATATTTGCTTGTATTGTATTGCAGTAAAATGTAATATGTGAGACTTTTTGTGGAATTATACATATTTGCATCGGATTATATTAAATTTTCAATCGGCGTTTGTAAAAATTCTCTGCTAAATGTGAACTTACTTAATCATGACTGAAATTTTCCAGAAGACTAGTAATTGGAAGTCTGTAAATTTACATAAAAACTAAAATATTTCTCAGGCTAGTCCATGTATATTTACATTATTATCAATGTAGATACACACCCATTTTTTACAGTGTACTATTTGCCACGCTAGCCATGGAAGAAACAAACTATTCTAACCACTCTGCACTCCTAAATGTCTCCCTAATCACTCACCCAACATTCCACGATCGATCGTCCCAACAGCATCTCCAACTCTTTGCTCCAAATATTCCCTAGTTGTCCAACGCGACGTCTTGAGTAGACTTTTCCCTTGAGATAACCCCATAAATCTTGAGATAAAAATCCAGCGATCTTTCTGGCCACTGGATTGGGCCGTGAGTGCGAGTTCGATGATGTGGTCGATGATTTCTGAAATGTTCTTTTCTTATTACTTGCACATTGTAGATTTATCAAGGATGGGCACGTCAGTGGATAACTTTTTGGTAGTTATACCAGTCTATTTGAACCAATTTAGACCAATAATGTCACTATAGATTCAAAAATTAAATTGGCTCTAAAAGAATCAAGTGGGTTTTAAAAGTCTCCAAAATAGATCCATCGTACTCAGAATTTTGGTAGTATTTCAATAATGCAATAATATAGGGGGCGTTCAATTTAAAGTTCCACAGTTGAGGTCACTTCCGTCGAAACCGGAAGTCGACAAAATTAATCAGATTAGATTAGGCAATAGAATGAGACATTTTGGATGTACATTACTGCTGCAAAATTTCATATTGATGATAAAGCGGGGGTTACCATTATCCGTGGTAAACGGATCCAAGTGCTAAAAAATTCAAGTGCTCCATTAAATTCATAATTGCAAAAAGGAATAAAAAATATTTTCCCATTATGTTCGATTATCGTCACTGTCATAACTTGTCAGATCTAAATAACCTACTATGTAATGAACTTTACACAACCAGTTGCGTAATATTTTACTTTTCGTAATGGATTGTGCAAAGTAAGACGTTTCCTAACGTCAAAGGGTTTTGAAAAGTCTCACTTTACATGTCAAAATTAGAAAAAACTATCTTTTTGTGTTTAACTTGCGATTGTGACGCTATTTTTTTATATTTTGTTAAATTTTTTGCAGCAGTCGAAAGCCACTGTAGATTTGAACGGCGCGACGTATTCAAAAAATTATTTTTTTAAAACAGAATTTGTCACATTGTTTAAACGGAGTTGCGGTGCGGTACAAAAACTGAGATGAAAATTTCAGCATCGAGAACATTTTTGAACTGTTGGAAATAGATATATCATGAATCGACAAAAAGGAGTGGGAAAGTTTGTGATGGACATACATTTTCACAAATGGTAACGGTTTCCGGGATATACTTTCTTTGTGAAACGCCGACGAAATTTTTTGAATATACACTGACGGGCATAAAAAGTGGCGCACCTAGATTTTGTCCCAAATTTGATGTTCAATAACTTTTAAACCAGCCTATCGATTTTGATAATTTTTGTTTTGTTTAAAAGGGCGATTCTTGCGGATGACTATTTTGTAATTGGCTTTCCATAAAAAACGTATTTTTTAATATGTACAGCCTTTAAAAACCGATTATGATTTTGACACAAAATTTGATTGTCGCTGTGGAGTGAAATTTTATTTGTATTGAATTCTTAGGTCGGTCACGGTGTTTACCATTCTTTTTTCAATATTTTCTTTTTTGAATCACCTCTCTACCCCTTCAGCAACGAAGATGCGACATTTTAGATGAAACGGTGTTATTAAGTTTGATATTCAACAAGAAGGCCGTGAACCTGAAAATGTCTAAAAAGTTCATCGTTTAAGAAATGTTTAGCGTTTTCGATTACGGACGCTGAAATAATTGTTACTTACTAATATTATCGTATATGAAAGGCAACCCTTGATAAAATTAACATTTTGAATGCATATTTTAGCACACATAAAAGTCACGCAGCCCCGGATTGAGCTACTGGGCTTTGCCCGATGGGCCGGCGTGTATGTGGCCGGACGCTCCAATTTATGGACAATGGACAACACCTTTGTCGAGATATTTGTAAACCTACTGCAAGAATGCCGTTCGGGCATATAAAATGTTAAAAAAAACCATAAATTCCTTAAGGATTGAATCGAGAGAATTTAAAATTTTTTAGAATTTTAAAAATCCTAAAAGGATTTTATTGGTGGGGCTAAGATTCGCGTGCACAAACTTATTAACAGTGATGACATATATATATATATATATATATATATATATATATATATATATATATATATATATATATATATATATATATATATATATATATATATATATATATATATATATATATATATATATATATATATATATATATATATATATATATATATATATATTATTTTATTTATTATTTATTTTAGCACACATAAAAGTCACGCAGCCCCGGATTGAGCTACTGGGCTTTGCCCGATGGGCCGGCGTGTATGTGGCCGGACGCTCCAATTTATGGACAATGGACAACACCTTTGTCGAGATATTTGTAAACCTACTGCAAGAATGCCGTTCGGGCATATAAAATGTTAAAAAAAACCATAAATTCCTTAAGGATTGAATCGAGAGAATTTAAAATTTTTTAGAATTTTAAAAATCCTAAAAGGATTTTATTGGTTGGGCTAAGATTCGCGTGCACAAACTTATTAACAGTGATGACATAATATATATATATATATATATATATATATATATATATATATATATATATATATATATATATATATATATATATATATATATATATATATATATATATATATATATATATATATATATATATATATATATATATATATATATATATATATATATATATATATATATATATATATATATATATATATATATATATATATATATATATATATATATATATATATATATATATATATATATATATATATATATATATATATATATATATATATATATATATATATATATATATATATATATATATATATATATATATATATATATATATATATATATATATATATATATATATATATATATATATATATGTACAGTTATGTACAGTCGAGGAATAAATAAGTATGTCGTCCATGTATACTAAGCATCTTTTTCATATTGAATACCTAATAAGATATTGTCCATTACTCTTTGAAAAGTCGATGGAGCGTCTTTGAGTCCAAATGGTATACGAACGAATTCAAAGTGTCCGTTTTCGACAGTGATGGCGGTCTTTTGAATGTCTTTGGAATTGATTCTTATTTTGTGAAATCCAGATGCCAAGTGGTAAAATATTGACAACGTTCAAGTTGGTCGAGGAGGTCAGATACCTAATAAGGTAAGGGATATTTGTCATCAATTGTTAGTTCGTTCAGTTTCCGATAATCTATTACTATGCGCACTTTTTGTTTTAAGGATGAGTCTAATTTTTTAGGCGCTAAAACTGGGGAGTACCAGGGAGAAATTGAGAGTGGTATAATGCCATGTTGTAACATTTTAGAAATTTGCGCTTTGACTTCTTCTTTATGCACTTGAGGGTAACGATATGTTTTGGTGAAAACTGGTTTCGAATTATTGGTATCTATAGAATGTTTAATTTCGTTTGTGAAGGATAAATTATCTCATTCAAGGTAGAAAATATTATTAAATTTTAGGCATAGTAATGAGTCAGTAAGTGTTCTTCTTCATTGAGATGCTCCAATCGCAAATGGTTTAAACAACAACAACAATTGGTTTAAACATATGACAAAAGTAAACAAAATCTCCTACAAATACTTATAATAACTCTAAAGCCTGGACAATCCATATCGTCGTTAGATCGTGTTGAAAAAATGGCATTTCTTGACTTTCCGCTAAAAAAGTTTTAAGAAAGCGTTATTCTAACTGCGCGCTGCGCTAGTGCCCTACTATCAACTTCATACATTTCTAAAATCAAACCTGACGTCTCCCAATGTATCTTCTTTGAAATCAGGAAAAGGCAAAAATCTTCCATGTGTTTACCATCCTCCAGGCGCCATGCCATCGAGAAATGCCTGATAGAACACAATATACTATTCATACATGCTGTCAGTGGTTGTGACTCAACATCTGCTCTTTTCAAACAAGGATAAGCCAAGTTTATGAAGTACAAACAACATCAAAAAGAAATAACAAACAAAGAATTATTCGACATTTTAGTAAAACGACTGTAATTATTAATGATTAAAACAATAAACATAAAAAATAACTGAACAACAAACTAACTAATAACGAGTATTTCCTCCTCTGGCTGCTATAACAGCTTCCATATGCCTAGGCATGCTTTTAATCAAATTTGTGATAGTGATTTGAGGGATATTGTCCCATTCTTCTGTAAGAGCAATCATCAATTCATTCAGAATCTCTGGGTTGCGTCTACTAACACGTTGTCCCAATTCATCCCATAATTGCTCAATGGGATTCATATCAGAGCTTTTAGCGGGCCACGGCATACGATTAATTCCGACATCGTTTAAAAATTGTGTTATCATCACTTCTGTATGCGGTCGTGCATTATCTTGCATTAAAAGGAATTCTTCGCCAATGTAAGGTGCAAATGGGACAACATGTTCATTCAAGATCTGTGGAAACACAAATAATTCTGTACGGACATCGCTGGTAATTCCACCCCATACCAGTAGTGAAGCACCGCCAAAACTCTCCCTGTCACTGAACATACCATCCTCGTATCTTTCCCCACGCCTTCTCCAAACCCTCCGATGCCTGTCTACTGATCTCAACATGAATCTTGATTCGTCAGTGAATAAAACTTGAGACCATTGCAACTCATTCCAAACAAGATGAATTCGAGCAAAATCCAAACGAGCTACTCGATGTCGTCGAAGTAATCGCATTCCAATAGCAGGTCTTCTTGCGATAAAACCGAGACTCCTGAATCTCTGACAAATTGTTCGATCTAACACAACTGTTCCTCGTGCGTTTCTTAAATTTCGGTTTATGATCAGAGCTTTTGATAGGGATTCCTCGATATTTGCAGACCAATAAATCGATCGTCAATATTTTGCATAATCCTGGAACTACCCCAACCTGGACGTCTGCTGTATTGGCCCATTTCTCGGTAACGCTGGATCGCTCTTCGGGCAGTTGTTTCTGGTAGACCAACAATACGAGCTGCATATCTTTGACTCCTTCCATCTTCTACCAAAGCCACAACTCTAGCTACTTGAATTGAATTGAATTGGACTCATTTGCACTGGCATTTTCTTTTAGAACGTTAACTGAATTAATTTTTTTTCACGAGAATTTCAACCGATATCAAACTTAATAACACCGTTTCATCTAAAATGTCGCATGTTCGTTGCTGAAGGGGCTAGAGAGGTGATTCAAAAAAGAGAAAATTGAAAAAAGAATGGTAAACACCGTGACCAACCTAAGAATTCAATACAAATAAAATTTCACTCCACAGCGACAATCAAATTTCGTGTCAAAATCATAATCGGTTCCGTAAGAATCGCCCTTTCAAACAAAAAAAATTATCAAAATCGATAGGCTGGTTTAAAAGTTATTGAACATCAAATTTGGGACAAAATCTAGGTGCGCCACTTTTTATATCCGATAGTATATTGGGAATGGTGTGATTATATTAATACAAAAATATGAAACAAATCTATATGTAGTCGTGTTAGTTACGTTGTAAAGTATTAGGATAAAACCTAATTAAGACTAACTTAATCTAAATTTAGACAGCACCAACCTTGACAATAGACTTTTAAAAAACTATAATTTCTAGTACATCTCTGGAGTTTGCATTTGCAGCAGATATTTATTATATTATACCTCAGTTTTGGTACCTTTTAATAATGATAATAAGAATCATATTTTATTAACCAAGAAGAAATACAAAATTGTACATATGGCAAGTCAAATACAAATAAAAATAAAAAAAATATAAAACAAAAAATGAAATAACAAAAAAACTGCTAATATGGTAGGGCTACTAAACTATGACAAACAATTTAAAAATAACAAATATAATACATATTATAATACATGCATTTACAACAAACACATGCATACATGCACGAGTCAGTGCCAAACAGCAATACAATGAAATCAAAGAGTATCCACCACGTTACTTGTAATTGTTCTGAGCGGACCTTAGATGCATCTGCTGAAACAGTTATCGTTGTGTCGTTAGCAAACATACATGGCCATACTCAATGTATGTTGGTAGATCATTAACATAGAGCATGAACTATAATGGGCCTAGTATGGAACCTTGAGGTGCAGCACTATGTATGTCAGATTTTTACCCGTTCTCCTCGTTCATACTAACTATTAGAGACCTATTTTCCATGTATGAAATTATCCATGCAAGAATACGGCCTCTTATACCCAGGCAAATAGTTTCTGGCTTAAAATGTCTTCACCGACATTATCAAACTCTTTGGAGAGATCAAATAAAAGTGATACTACGTACTTACCAGTATACAAGCACTGATGCACATATTCTAGAAGGTGATAAGATGCCGTCTCAACCGATTTGTTAGTCTTAAATCCATGTTGACATGCAGTCAGTAGGTTACTTTTTCAACAAAGTTGGTTTTAAACAATCTGACAAAAATTAATTTTGCACATATTGTTGCAATCCATTGTGGCTTTCAAATTTTTTTTAGAAAATATTAAAAAATAGCGTAACAATACAACATACAAAAAATAGTTTTTTTTACAATAATTGAAAATAATGGGATATTTTTTTATTTTTTTTGCAATTACGAATTTAATGGTGCAGGGTGGATTTACATCCCTGATACCTACTTACTTACTGCGCCCTCACAGAAAAACATATCCAAAGAAAATGTTTGTTGATGAAATTTATCTAGTTGCTAATGCGATTTCTCTCTCTTGCTTCCTAAGTTCTTTCTTAACCCACATTTTCCATCATAATAGATTGTGCATAATGCATGGACCTTATTCCCCAATCATTCTGCAATTTGAAATGGATTATTGTCTTTAGATAGAATTTATTGAAATGTGGTCCAGATATTCTGTAGACTGCTTATTATATCTATAAATTAGACTTGCTATAAAATTTTCGTTTCCTCTTTACTTGTTTACTACATTTTATTACAAGGACACTGTAACACATCACATTTGTCATTTCGGTGGAAAGCGCATTTCTATTCATCCATATATTTATGTGAGTAAGATCTACAATTATTATATTGTTATTATTAAATTGGTGCTGAAACATTGTGTTTATTTTTATGCCACACAACATGCTCTGACCCTCTATCTATACGGCCTTAAATACGAGTATAATAGAAACTAAAACTTGTTTTTTACAGTTCTGTCGTGAAATATAATATTCATAAATAAGTCACCATTAATAAATAGTTAATTATATAATGTGAGTGTAATTCGGTTTCTGAAATGAAGCAAATGCCCACATAGTCTAAAGTCTATAAATGAGTAAGTACAATTTTGTGATAAGTATTTCATTGCACAAGTACTTCATTGTCAGTAATTTTACCCTAAACTTAATAGGAAATACCATGACATGTACATTATATATTTAAACAATACGACGTTATTAACATGTATGTATAATAGTATATTTTGCAACGACTATATGATGGCTATTAAGACACCAGCATGAGAATTATGACATGAGTCGGAGGCGAGTATCATAATGAGTGCGGGTGTCTTAATAGCCGTTAGATGTGAGTTGCATACACTGTTTTCTCTACGACCAGTCATAATAAAACATACAAAAATTTATTTCTGAAATTTATTATGTATAAATTACAATTTACAAATAAATAAATGGTGGTGAAATTCTTGTGAAAAATTCGTTGAAATTGAGGAATGCCCCGTTTTCACAAGAAAATTTTCTCAAATTTTTCATATGGATTTTTAAATACCCTATAAAGTTTTAGCCTGAGGGTGTATCGGCGATTTTCAATTTTTATTTTTCTACAGGTGTTAAAGAACGGTTTATAGAAATTGGCACTTTTGCATATTTTTTTGAATTTTCAAAACTTAATCTTGGAAGAAATTGGATTTTTTTGGCATCACTGGATTCTCAGACCTTTCGAACATTTCCGCAGGGATTTCGTAAAAATCAATTATACAGGGTGTACGCTATCTCATGTTAAACTTCAAAAATAATAAAAATCTAAATTTTTACCAATAATCATAATCACTGTAATTGTACCAAAATCGAAAAATTGGTTACTTTTTTCAGATTATTACGTTCAATAGGGTATTTGAGGAAACCCGTATTCGAGCGATTTTTCAAATATTGCTTAATTTTTTCTATCCGAGTAAATTCGAAAATGTCCTATATCTCCTCTTAATTATGTATAACATTTTCGCGATTTAGACGCAACCATTTGTTCTCCCCTGTATAAAGCATATAACACTTCTACCTACTAATTAGTTTTACCTTAATTAATGGCCTCTCATCAGAAGTTGTTCACCTTCATTGATAAATGATAAATGAAATTCAAGTATAAACGATCAATAAAACAAATCGTACATCACCCTGAAATTATGTCCTTGTACGCAACTGGTAAGTGTGTCTTCCTTATTATTCATCTATTTGCTTATTTCTCTATGTAATGAATTGCTACAAACCCAAGATTTCTTTTTTCTTTGGTAATTACACTGTGATAGTAATTTTTGATTCAGATTTCAGTTTTAGGGTATACAGGTTGCAAAAATGACAATTAGTTTTTTACGTTAAATTTGAGACACCCTGTAGGGAGCATTAGCGACAACAACGGATGTATAATAAAATTATACTATAGCCTCATGTTTTCTGAACATTTTGTTTTTTAAATTTCTCTGATATCTGCAATATCAAAGAAAATACAGATTTATACCAGAACATGTTTTTACTCACAAACATTTATTTAATTCAGAAACAACAACAACAATAACAAAAAGAAAACTATTTGGAATTATAAATATTAATAGTTACATTGGAATTATGATTACTATTAACGGTTAAAGTAAGACCGTGTTGCTCAAAATTATGAGTTTCAGAAATAGATGAAGACGCCGACGTTTCTGGATTTTCTACATGAGACAACATATTAGCAATTTTTATTTGTCCATGTAATGAATTCTCCACATATCCCTCTGCTACGGTGTTGGATTTCCAACCCCCCAACTTTTTCAACTGTAGGATGTCTCCACCTGTATTTGCTAATAATGTTGCTGAAGTACGTCTAAAACAATGTCCTGTAAACCTGTTAACATTTTCCAGCTTTAAATAAGTTGCTATTTTTTTGGGAAAACTTCCTATAGCATTATGCCCAAAAGGCTGTCGTGTAATTTTACCAAATCTTATTTGTAAAAAAAATCTATCAGAGTCAATGTTATTACGAAGGTCACAGTATTGCTTTATTATATTTATCCATTCCGATTTTGTAATTACAAATGTACGGGAAGAGTAGGTTTTTGTGACAGGAATCACTATTATAATTCGATTTTCTAAAATATCCAGGTCACTTATTTTCATTTTTAAAAGTTCATCGCACCTACAGGCTCCGGAAATGCCAATAATTAAAGCAACCTAAAAAAATTTAATATAACATATATTTAATATGCACTAAATAAATTAAAAATACCTTTTGAGGAAGATATTCTATCGGGGCATTGTTTAAAAATGTATCGATGTCTGCTTCAGAAAAAACACTTGACTTTTTAGCTTGATATCCCACATTCTTCCTTTTCAAAAATGCCTTCAATTTTGCGTAATTACTAATATCAACATTATGCCTAAAGTTTAATACTGCTCGCAACATCGAATATCTTGACCATAATGTGGAGGCTTTACTTTGTTTGCTTATTTCACAAAAATAAGCAAGAAGTACCGTCTCAGAGGTATGCTGCACACCTTTAGCCACGCACCATTTACTGTATAGTTCATAGGTGTTTTCATACCTCGCCCTGCTTTTTTCAGGAATTATTCCTTCAGTAGCTCTCTCTGCAGCTACCCGCACTTCTGGTGGCGTACATTCAAATTCACTATCAGACATTTTTGTAAAATAAACACAATTTGATTATATGTACAATTAATGGCGTCGTGTATCGCCTAAATGTCAGATTCAACAAACTTGTTTTGTTACCTAGCAACGATCTCACAGGTTACTTAAAATAATTCATCTTATCACATAATGAAAATGGATACAGATATTTGAAACGAAATTATTATTGGTAGATTGTGAGTATTAGAAATCCATAAACTACTAACCGATTGTGAGTAAAATAGTATACAAACCTCGCGGGAACTCATTCTAGCCTCGCGTCTGTAGTTTACCTCGGTGCTTCGCACCTCGGTAAACTACCTTGCCGCTCGGCTGAAATAGAGTACTTTCCCGCTCGGTATGTAATGTACTATTTTTTTAATAACATTTTGACAACATTAAACTAAGAATAACACTAACAATAATTAACAATACATAGCAAAAAAAAAGTACATTAGTAGCTCGTGTTTCCACCTCTACTTCTAATAACTGCTTCACATCGCCGAGGCATACTCAATATTAAATTGGATATTTGATTTTGATGAAGTTCATTCCAAATATCGGTAACTATTATTTGGACATCTTGCAGGTTGGCAGAAAGGGATTGATGCTGTCTTAGTGCCCTACCAATAATATCCCATAAGTGCGCAATAGGATTCATATCGGGACTGTGCGGTGGCCAATTTACAGTTCGAATATTTACTTCATGTAAATATTCATTGACGATGTGCGCTACATGAGGTCTTGCGTTATCGTGCATTAGTAAAAAAAATCACACACACACACACACACCGAATTAAGAAGGAAGGACTGTTCAAATTACTGATGCGAATTTAACAATGCAAAAGCGCATGTCAAAAATGGCAAGAGAACGAAAATGCGAGCGTCTTCGCTATTTATCAACTTCTTTCTATTGGCGGTATATTATTTACGTTTACGGCTTAATTAAAATATTCGAAATACGGTAATATTAATTAAAATATGTACTGTTTAATGAAACGGAATTTATTTACGTAGCAAACCATTGCTTTTTTTTCTTTTTCATAAAAAACATACCTGTTTTCAAACTGATTTGGATAATTGTTTAAAATTGAAAATTTAACTGATTAGGCTTCGGGCTATTTGTCGCCATGAAAATGTAGAATCTGAAACATGGCAAATGTCAATGGTTTTGAAAATTCAAATAATTCGAAAATTGAAGTTGAAAATTCAAAAAAATACGAAAAAATGCCAATTTCTATAAATCGTTCTGTGACACCTTTACCAAAATAAAAATTGAAAATCGCCAATACGCTCAAATTTTACAGTGTGTTTAAAAATCGTTATGAGAAAATTTTTTTTGAAAACGAAATCCTCTATTTCAACGAATTTTGCACAAGTCTTTCATCACCCTGCAGAATACCATTGGAATGATGGTTTTAAAGATTAAAACATACCGGGTCATAGAGAAATATTAGGGTTTCATATGCTGAAAACCGATTAAAATTTTTTTTTTATTTTTATTTTTTTTATTTTTATTATAAATAGAACACAGAGTATTATTTTTAATTTATTGTTACATTTTGGGTGGTACAGATATGAAAATGTATCTCTGTGGCACTGCCAACAAATATTTGACAAGCAGTTTAAATATTTAATTGTTTTCACAGCTACCTAAGTAACTTCTTGACATTTGATTAGCACAAAATTGTATTTTCTTATTTTTTTTAAGTTCAAATTTTCATTGCATTTATCGCATATTTTAATACGATATATGAATGAATAAACTCCATATTAATAGCACTAATAAATGGTACCACGTTACCAATATGGTTCCGTTTGTAAAAATTGAATATTGCCCCAAAACTACATTTGCAATTAGCATGTTGGTAATTCTCGAAGTTTTGTAAAAAAAAGTTCAAACATATTACCCACTTAGTCTAGAATAGTATGAAACAAATTTAGTGTCGATAATCTTTGTTACAGCAATAGAGTGTGTCGAGTTGTTGTGTGGCAATAACTAACCTTATAAAAATCGTTGACTTTTCCGAATTTCACTTAAAAAATTAAGTGTTTGGGCTGCGCAGATACCTATGTACCAGCACCCGCCTGGGCGACAGGCAGAATACGCTCCTGACGGTAACCCAATTCCACCGCCTAGAGACAGGACTACCGAGGTGCTTTATAATTCTATCTGTTGTCTGTCTGCCTGTCTTAACCGGCGCCATGGTGTTTACTGACTTGGCAGTGGCTTGGATTTTTATTTTGGAATGTCTATGTTTAGCGGGATAGTTCATGTTGATTTACTAGATTTAATATACCGTATATTTGTTGTGCATTTGATTACCTATTTTTCGTATGTACGTTTGTTATTTATCATTTTACGTCGAAAAATAATATTGACAAAAGAGTGTTAATTATTAGCCCAGTGAATTTAATTTGTGAATCAATCTACATTAAATTATACAATTTAGGGGCTCGTGTTTATTTGTTAGGGGTATATAATGAGCATAATTCCAGATTTGACGTAAGCGCGTTTGATTTGCGCGTGTGTTTTACACGCTTGTTTTATTTCTTTGAAAATGCACAAACTTACCTATTTTCGTCTTTTTTCGCCTTTATCTCCCTAACCGTTCAATTTTATTGAATTTCACTTATTATAAAACTTCAGTTCATTTCATTCTCTACATATTATATTGTCTGAAACTTTTTCTCTACAGTCTTTCTAATAAGCATGTGTAGTTCAACAACCGGCAACCCTGACCTACACAATGTTTCTCATAGGCGTAGGCATTTTTTAAGGGAATTCAAAGTAGAAAGTTTTTATATGCATATTTTCAACACTACAGCTGATATTAAATGCAAGCACATCCCACATTATCTGTTCCTCTTTCATCACGTAATTAATACACTTCTGCCAATTTTCTGCTGTGACATTTTCCATTGCTCCTCGAAGATGTCTATCTACGTCAACTAATTTAAAAGCTTATCGATTCACTCTCGTCACTTTTCCTTTTACTTGCGCCTAGATCAATTCAATGGGGTTCAATTCGCAGTGATAAGGAGGTAATCTCAGCAATGTCACTCCATGCGTCAATGTCAGTTCATCCACTGCCAGTTTCTTATATTTATGAGCATGTACCTTAGCAACTTGCCTTCAAGTAATTTTCTTGGTAAGGAATTCTGTTAACCATTCATGAATTTTTCTCTTTTTCCATGATTGTTTGTTCACATTTTGGCTATGATAAGGCGCATTATCCAGAACCACGTAACTTCCTGATTCCAAACCATTTCTCGTATAACACTCTAGTTTCCACAAACACCAAAACACTTTCACTTCGCTCGACGCGCGTCTCGCCAACCAAGCTGGCATCATCCGGACACGATTAAAAACTGAATTTCTCGTATACTTAGGAATTGATTTCCTCGTGGTAGTCTCCGGTCTTCTTAGAGTGAAATATCAATTCTCCATTACGCAAAAATCCACTATCACTTTCAATATGCGTCATGATTAAACGGCGACCTTTTCCAGACGGCATTTTTAAACCATTTGTCCAGCCTTCAATCGCAGCTTGCCGTGCATTTT
>CAXKVY010007138.1:0-54230 GCA_964058915.1 Tetropium fuscum | reverse complement strand
AATCAATTTTGGCACATGAACAGACACGATCAGAAAAATTTTGTAGGAGAAAATTCCCGTAGGTCTTCCACTAACAATTACTTTTTAAAAAATGAGCAAGGCAAGTCGATTACGGTATGTAAAGTATTCTTTTTGACTACTTTGGGGTTCAAAAAGACAAATGATAAAATATTGGAGAATATGTTAGAAAAACAAAAACATTATATTACACCTAAAAAGGATAGAAGAATTGGTCGTAATCCTCGCAATAAAATAGATCATGATTTTATAAAAAAACATATAGAATCATTTAACCCTAATGTATCCCATTATAGGAGGGAACATGCCCCGTTGCGAAGATATTTACCAAGCGATTTATCTGTGAAACTTCTATATGAAGATTTTAAGCTCAAAAATCCTAATTTCACATGCTCTTATGATCTATATCGTTCCTTAGTACGACAGCTCAACATATCCTTTGTAAAATTAGGTCACGAGGAATGTGAACAATGTGAACATTTTGAGATGCATGACCATTCTAAAGACAATTTAGATCCTGAATGTTCTGAGTGCTCAAAATGGAAAAAGCATATTGAAATGGCTGCAACAGCTCGATTGAAGTATAGAGCAGATGCTGAAAAACCTCACTCTGATGATGAAGTTATATTCTCTGTGGATTTACAAAAAGTGGTAATGTTACCAAGGTGCGAAATGTTTAAATCAGTTATATTTACACAGCGCCTCGTCGCATATAACGAAAGTTTCGTTCCAGTTGGAACTAAGAACAGGAGTCTTAACCCAACAGCTGCAATTTGGCATGAAGCTATTAGAGGCAGAAAAAAGGAAGACATCATTAGCACCTATCATACATTCATTTTAAGCCAAAGAGATAGAACAAAAATTATACTGTGGGTCGATAATTGTACGTCCCAGAATAAGAACCGGGCTTTTCTGTCTTTTCTCATTTATATTGTAAATTCGCCATTGATTAATGTTAAAGAGATTGTCGTTAATTACTTTGAACCGGGACACACTTACATGTCAGCAGATGCTTTTCATCATCAGGTTGAAAAGTCATTAAAAAGGTACAAGAAAATTTACGATTTCAATGACTATAAATAAGACCGCTGTACAAAATTCCAATTCCTCGAAAGTGACCTTACTTGAAATGAAACTTCAAGACTTCTTTGAATGGAAAGATTACTCATCGAAATACAAACTAAAACAAGAACAAAAAGTTTATCTGCATGACATAGTACAAGTAGTGGCAGAAAGGGACAAAATGTGTTTATGTTATAAAAATGATTTTGATGGTCCTCTGCTACCCCTAAATTTTTTGAATGCGAAGGTAATGAAAACGGGAATACCTCACCCACAACCGCAAGAAAAATGTAGGGGAATTACTTTACAACGCCGTGATGGAATTATTAAACTAATTCAAAGCAGAAACAGCATTATACCAATCAACCGGCTACCATTTTGGCAAAATATTCCAATTTCCGACGAAAACCTCGAAGACGAAACCTGCTAAAACTTAATATTATAAATAATATGAGCATTGTATATTGCATGCAAATTAATGTAGATATTGTTTTTTACTTTTTCATATCTTTAATAAAACTATTTGTTTCTTTTCCTTAATTGTTTTTCTTAATTTTCAATATTCTGCTTATATTACAATTTGTAGTTATGCTAAAAGTCCTTAGCATTATCTACTTACTCCGAAAACCTTTAGCAATACTAACATAAATGTTAGGCGAAGAAGGCGTATCTACTTTTTATATTGTAAAAATATGTTTTTTTGCATATTTTGATAAAAAAATATGCTTCAGCATATGCTATATACCGTCTAGACATATTTTGGTTTGGTTACCGTGCATTATAAACATGGCAGAGCAAAATAAACAAAAAGGCTAATATCTCGAAACTATACTGATGTTAGTTACCGCCTCTGCGCTTAGTAGGGCAGTATGGTAGTGCAGTGATTCAAAGTTACCAGGTATATTCTTTAATATTTTATTCATTAATTTATATATATATATATATATATGTATATATGTATATATATATATATATATATATATATATATATATATATATATATATATATATATATATATATATATATATATATATATATATACGTTTCGGTCCCTTTCTTGGGCCTTTTTCAAAACAAAATAAAATACTCTTTTGAAAAAGGCCCAAGAAAGATACCGAAACGTCAAGTAACCTAATCAGTCGTTTTATTGCTACTATCCCAAGATAAACCCTCCAAAAAAAAAAAAAAATATATATATATATATATGTATATATGTATATATGTATATATGTATATATATATATATATATATATATATATATATATATATATATATATATATATATATATATATATATATATATATATATATATATATATATATATATATATATATATATATATATATATATATATATATATATATATATATATATATATATATATATATATATATATATATATATATATATATATATATATATATATATATATACCTATTCTTTGCTGTATGTGACACCCATTTAAAGCAATGTAGAAATGACACCCTTCGTATATAAAAGATAAACAACACTTGAATTACTGGCACCAGGACAAATGTTGGCCAAACGGCACAACGCTGTATAAAAAATATCAGTAATGGTGAACCTGACACCCAGCACTGTTGCCAGTTCAGCGGGTGCTACACTGTTTTAGAGGTCTATGTATTTTTATACATTAAACGTAAAACGGGATTGTTTAACGAAATGCCATAATTAACAAATGAAATTATAAAAATAGGTATGGCAAAGCGATTTTTATCATTACATATTGTAAGGACAATATGTAATGTATTGTTCCGTACAAAAATACATATTGTAAGGAACTTGGATTAGCCGAATGGACTGATATTATGACTTTAGTCCCATTCCTAGATCATGGTAATATATGCAGGGCCGCGCCAACCCTCTGATTTTTTCCGGGGCAAGGCTAGCCGCCCTAATTTACCTACCCTAAAATTTTTTTTTTAAATACAACAAAGAAATATTTCTATAACCATCATGCATAAAAAACGAAGAGCTACATGGTGATTGCTATATTTATCTAGACATAGGTTTGATAGTCCACCTGAGTTTGAGATCTCGGGGGGTTGCCGCTCTAGGGCCATTATTCAATTGTCGAAAAAAGTTCAAATAAAATATGTAGAGAATAAAATTGCATAATTTTGGTCTTATCTATTTTTTATGCGACAAATAGTTTTCGTTCTACGGCGCGCCGAAGCTGGGGGTTGATTTGCAATTTTCTTCAAAATCAGTTTTATCGCTGATTACGACGATGATCGACATCAAATAATTATCCAATATTTTTTCCGAAAGAGCAATGTTTTCTGAGTCGGCAGGAGATGCCTAATTTGCATCTGCTGGTCGCATATTACTTAAAACTATTGGTCGCAAATGAAAAATGAATAGGACGAAAATATTTTGTTTATGGTTCGCGGTGTGGGTGGGACCTCATGCATTGGATATTTTGCTTACGGGCCCGTGAAAGTCTTGCTACGCCACTGTTTGCATCATAGAGGACCAAGTGTTATACAGGCGATCTATATTTTTCACTCCATGTTGAAAAATTCCTTATAAATATCAATCAAATGCGTTTCGCCGCCCCGGGGTGACGCCCCGCTTCGCCCCCCCTGGCGCGGCTTTGAATATATGATCTAAGGTCCCATTGTTCATTGCTACGTCTCTCAGACACCCAGCAGGTGACATCATCGGTGAAACTGGTGACAGAAAATCATAACAATAGCAGATTCTTCGGCTACGTGTTTAATTTTTTTGTCAACTCGGCAAATATTACACACTCCCACTTCTAATGCGACATCACCTCATTTTGTAAGATATGGTGTTAGTTGTTAGTTCATTAAGTAAGTATATACCTTAAATAAATAATATTATTAATATTTTTTTAAATTATTAAGTTTTTTTACGTTTCGGATTGTTATTTCTATACAGTGTGTCTCGGGAGTACCGTACAATTGTAAATTATTTATTTCTGGATTTTGTTATTTCCTATACAGCTGTGCTTGTTCAAAAATATTTTAGGGATAGTTCAAGTTATGATAAGTTGGAATGAAAACGATACGACAAATATAATAAATTGTATAAGCTCATCAAAATAAAAAAAAATAATTTAGATTATCTTTAAATGTTGTATTTGACTATATCTTATAATTTTAAGATTTTGGTATTTGTCATTTCGTTTTTAAACGAAATAGAAAATAGTTTAGTATTGTGTAACATTTCTTAACTTTTTGGACACCCTGTATACTAATTTTGCTTGTAATTATGAAACAATGGGTTTTTCCATAAACAAAATATTTCCCTCTAAAATTATTGTCCAAATTCAAAATCATTTTTAATCGACATAGAATTGGGAGACATACGGTATAAATAAATTCTCCCGCAGTTTAATTTTCTAACCGTAAATATTGTTCTATTTCAGTCAGAAAACCGAATTGCAACATGTTGTGGAACATTTTCATTTTTGGCTTAATTACTCAGACCATTTCCCAGCCTCAACCTCAGGTGATAACTGCTGGAGGAGCGGTCCCACCTCCACCTCCGCCGCCAGGAAGAGGTTTTCAACTGAAATGCAGCGATAATTATGCCTATGCAGACAGGACCGACCAGGCCTTGATACAGGAATTTGAGCAAAACGCTCCCCCGGGGTACCAAGTAGTATCAGTTGAACCATGTATATACCCGGGCAAAAATGCCCACAGATACATTGTAAAATACCAATCTACTAATTTTCGTCGATGTGAAGATATCAAACGAGTATTTCATGATATGAATACCTACAAACCTCAAAACAGCAATGTAGGATTGATAGCGGTGGTTCCAGGGGGATACACAGTGGAATACAAACAATTTTGTATGTGCTACCGGCGCTCTTTTAGAAGACGTAGACAAACAAATTTATGGAACTATTTTGATACCATTGACTATCGTTTTTATAACAATACCATCAAAACCGTTCCAAGAAGATATCCCGGAGGCAATATGGGTAGATGTGACGACCACGACTTGACGTGCGGCCCACCATTATTTTTCATGTGAATTATCATATTTGTATTGTTATGTGTATATAAAATTTAATATTATATTTTTTGAATCAATAAAATTGTGTTCTAAAGTTTATTATTATTTTAATATTCTGTTATTTATCTAATTTGAAATTAAATACTATATTATATCGAAGTTTGTGTCCGTCAAACACTTTTTACAGATGAAAAATTGTTGTGAACATGATCATGTTCCCAGCAATTTTTCATCTGTAAAAAGTGTTTGACGGACACAATTTTCGAAGCTCTTTTCGAAAGCATAATCAACGAACGTAGGTAACCTAGCGTTTTCTTTTAACCTATGTTGCCCACGTTAGTTGATTATGATTCCTTATGGTTCAAAAGTTAACGTGAAATTTTTAACGTAGAATTTTGTTTCCTGTAACTGTAGGAATAAAAATAGAATCTTTATTGCCCACAGCTATGTTCTGTAAGCAAATTTTCTGTGGTGAAAATTCCATAAAATACCATTAATATTGAGCCTTAAAAGACAATTTTTCATCTGTAGATGTATTACGTGCTTATACAAATACCTACAAACAATATTTTGAATCAAGAATTTTTTGTTTCATATAGGTATATGTAGGTATACTCAAAATAATATTTTTTTCATAGAAATATAATAATTTTGTAACGAGAAAAACATAATGAAACAACTTATATATTTATGAAGGGTATCCCACTTAATAGTGCAACGCCTTTACAACTTTTTTAGTTTTGATATTTGACCCAAATTTTCCTCAGAGATATAACATATTAGGATCATCTTATCTACTATCTCCATGTAACTATTAATTTCTTTAACCTCTTAGTCTTTAAAAATAACCAAAGAATGCATTCAACAGCAGTTTTGGAGACACTTGTAGTATAGGTACTGCCAAAGTATGGAATAAATTCATTATTTTATGAATATAGAATTTATGTATATTTTCTTAATGTGAATCGTTTGGCATAATTGTCGAATTCTTGACATCATGTGTCAAATTCGTGACGTAATCGATATTCTTTTTAACGACAAAATGGATCATGTGATACCTCTCTTGACAGGTGTTTAATTTTTTAAATTGTCCTTTTAATTTTTAATTATTTCAATAGTATGTACACGTACAATTGTCTTGATTAAATAAAAAACATAAGTCAGTGGAAAGCTGTTTTTCAAAAAACATCCTGTATCTTTTAAACGATAAGAGAGCCCTAATGAAATATAAAAAAAAACATTTATATCGATCAGCCATAGTTTTTTTTAAGAAATAAGGCTGACATGTTTTAGCATCTTGCAAAGATCGCACCCATATACAAATTATTAAAACGTTATACTAAAACCTAAAACACTAAAACCGTCTAAAGAATATTAATGTTTTAATTTCGTTTCCGCTGTGATAACAATTTGTTTAGTCAGCGATATACTCGTAGTGGGAATGTAAACTAAAATTGCCAAAAGGCATCCTACCACTGTTGCCATTAATTGGATGCCATTTATTCGGGAGCACTACAAATTGTCGCATTGCTAATATTTAAAATATTACATACAGTTGTATATACATCGGCTCCATCTGGCGGAAACACCTCCAACTTTTGCAGTATGTCACAATATAAAACATGAAATTATGGCATTTTCCAAAGTTGTTATTTTCGATGTGTAGAGGTCGTTTTGTATCCAAATAACAATTTCTTATGCTAAAACGTAGTGGCACCCAATGACGGATGCCACAACTTAAAAACGGGTGCCATTATGATAACAAATATACATTTTGGGGGTCATAAATGCAATAAATATGTATATATATATATATATATATATATATATATATATATATATATATATATATATATATATATATATATATATATATATATATATATATATATATATATATATATATATATATATATATATATGTATATGTATATATATTAATGAATAAAATATTAAAGAATATACCTGGTAACTTTGAATCACTGCACTACCATACGGAAGATATCTCTTCGAGAGCGTAAGGTGAGCGTAAGCGTACCTGGTGATTTTGAGTCACTGCTACTGTTTTACCGAATGGTAGCATACTTTAGTTTTTTTAAAGATATTACTTCGACGGCGTAAGCCGTAGGTATTTGCTTATATTTGGCATCGGCAAGGAGCTGCATTTGTTTCAATTTATTTCATTTTTTTATTTAATCATCGTGACAATTTGCATACCACATTCCTGTGTTGATAATTTTATTCTTTTTACTTTGATAAAGTTTAATCTCAAGTTTTGGGAATTTAATCAACATTTAATTGCAACATTTAACTTTACAATATTTTTATTATAATTGAAACTCATATTTTTGAACTATTAATCTAGTTACTTTATTTAAATTCATTTTAGTATAAATCTTTAGTATATTCGGTTCAAGCGGGAATTTATACATATATTTTTTTGTCCAAATTTGTAAAACCTGATACTGGTAAATTTTTCTTCCACATCTCATGACCGAGAATCAATTCCTGTGGTGAGCAGAGGCCATTATTACCGATTCCTGAACGTTAGACTGGAAGATACCTCCTCCTGCAGCCGGCACATTCCACCCATTGCGGTATACATCACCCTTAGAGGCAACATCTCAGCTCAGCTCGACCACCAAGCCGAAGCTTCAGCCTAGGATCCTAGGAGGCCAAGCTCATTCACGAGGGGATCTCCAGAGAAGAGAAAAGGTATTTTTGAATAATTAATTGCCCCTAGGAATTACCAGGTCTTAAAGAATATTTCCACTTTACTTTACCAATGTTTACAATTCACTTTTGTAAATGATAAATTGCTCGACTTGACCTTGTGTCAAGAGTGAAAATTTTTTATTGTTTTAACCTTAAGCCCTTCAGGCTACCTAATCAAGTAGAGTCTTTTTAACGGCCCTCAGGCAATCTAATTGTAAATTTTAATTTTAAGATAAGATCACTCTAACCAACAACTGGTAATAAAAATATTTTTGTAATATATTGTTTTTAAAAAAAATCTTATTCTTTTATTTCTCTGGGAAAAGTCTGAGTCACAAGAGGTCACAGCTGATAATTATTGGCTGATCATTTCTGCGGTCTTCTGTACTATTAAAGTACTCTTGACCTGGCGTCCAAGTATTTTTATACAAAATTTTAAGTAGAAGTAGATCAAGCCGGTCATTGTCAAGCTGTGATTTTTCTGGTGATATATCTAAAGGTATCTAAGTGCCAGCCTCTAGCAAATCCACTTATCCACGACCTCCGTATTCAACTGAGTAGCCGATAGGCAACAAAGAAAAAATTCATTACGTCACATCTCCTGAATGAGAGGCCCTTTAATTAAGGTAATGTAATTAAAGAGGAGAGGTGTTACAGTCGTAGTAAGAGCAATCCGAATATTACATAGAGATTACTTTAGATATTCCTCGCAAAAGATGTACAAAACCGCTTATTAGAGCTTCATCGCAGACAGTTGATATATCACATTCAGCGAGCGAGATAATTGTCATTGAGACGTGGTCTAAAAAAGTACCATCTGCAATCAGTTTTAAGGGAAACACTTAAGAAAATCGAGGACAGTAATGGTGTCCGTCGATATTCAAAAGGGTTAGCCGATAATTATTGTTAATTATCGAAAAAATGTTCGAGTTTAAATTATCGAGTTTTTAAAAAGCATTTGTCTCTCTTTGGAGAGCAGAAAGTCTTTAGCGGATAAAACAAAAACGCAGACTAAGAGCAATATGTGGATTGAAGAGAGAAGAATCCGACTTACCTCATCCAATTTTGGTAAGGCCTGTAAGGCTACCAAGGAAGCAGCGCTTTCAAATTTGGCAAAGCGGTTGTTGTATAGAAAACCATTCTCAAACAATGCCACGCAATACTGGGCGAATATGGAATCGGGTACACGCGTATATGTTCAGAAGAGGTCAGCAGGGCTTGTAGTACATTCTGAGTATCCATTCTTAGCATGTTCGCCTGACGCGCTTGTCGGTAATCACGGAGATCTAGAAATTAAATGCCCATACAGTATACGTAAACATGATCCTTTAATAGATTGTAAGACCAAACTTCTATATTACTGCAACCTGGATGGAAGTTTAAAAACAAGTCAAGACTACTATTACTAAGTGCAGAGTGGCCTGCACATAACAAAACGGTCGTGGTGTGATTTCCTGATATGGACACCGATGGGGATGTATGTACAGAGACAGATTATAATAGAAAGTTTTGGGAAAAAAGTATGGAACATCAACTGTGTCCCTTATGTTATAACACCTACTCCCTGTAATAGTTTAGTCTATGCATCCACTACATATCAAATGTCGCCGCTGGGATGATAATGATAGCTGTGAAGTTTCTGCGAGGAAAATTCTGCCAAACGGACTTATTCCCGATACGGATTTTTAGGTAGCCGAGTTGTCTTAGAAAGATTATATTATTTGTAAATTTTCTGTATCTCCGGAATATGCGGAACTAAGGCTTTCAGATTTCGACTCTCTTAGTGGAAGGCAATGGCTATCAGACGCTATGATGGTTTGTGGAATGTTCGCAATTTTAAGAATAAATCATTGCAATCGCTTCATATCTTTCACTATAACGCAAACATACGCTATTTTTTATTTACAAGAAGGGCTTGAAGCGAACTATTTCACGGATATGATACCACCAATCGACGTTGGCAAAATTTTAACATTTCCTATCAATATTAATCGATACCATTGGTGCTTGGCTATGGCAGACATGCACAATTACGAATTCTATTTCATCGACCCCAACGGAGAAGTACTATCGCGAAGTGAGGAATACATGAGTCGATTTATTAAATTTATAAATAAATACAATGCACATAGGTACACGAACAAATTTAACGACATCGTAAACGATACGCTCCGTCAAGCATATAATGCAAAATGATGGTTATAACTGTGGCATATACGTATTGTATTTTTTCTCCCAGCTAGCTCAAAACTTACCCCTGAATTCAGAAAAAGCGATGGATTTATATAGAAAAGAATTAAAACTTATGTTGCTTTCTGTCTCCGACCAGGTTTCCGATTCCTGTTTAATATGTGGAAACTATGTAACAGATGGATCGGATAACCAATTATGTCAATCCTGTAAACTGTTACGAAACCACATGTATGCAGATGAAAATTGTTATACCTACAAACAAAGGAAACATCATGTAGCAGCTCTCGCAAATATCTTAAAACAGAAACTCGTTTTTTCGCTAATGTTCTGTATAAAACTTTAATTTTCTTTATACAGTATCAAAACATATCTAATTACGAAACGTAAAAAAGTATTTTACGTTTCCGCAGGCAATGTTCTTTTGGACAAAAACATTGTCTGCGCCAAGCAAAAAGTTTGGCGCCAAGCATTGAGTCGCCAAAAAGGCACGAGCCCGTCACCCATCCAGAAAGGCGGCCGGACTGAGCGTTGCTTAACTTCGGTCGAACGTTCAGTCCGGTCGTTGAAAATAAAGCGGTGGATAATGCACGGGCCGTTTCGCGGCATCGAGAGTATATTAGGATGCTCTGCGCTGGAAGCGCGATTCGGTATAACTTCGCGGATTCGCTGATCGCGAGAAGGGAGGAGCTTGACAGTTCCTCTCCGCGCTAGTATAAATATAGCTGTATTATAAGCTAAAGGGTAAGTCTTGTCTCAGATCGCGTTTCACATACAACTCGTTCACATCGCTCCGCCGAGAATTCACATAAGATATCTACTGTTTACACATTGGTTCTTTAACTAGCAGTAGATATTTTTCGCCGTCGCTAAAAATCACGTTCATCATAAAATCGCGTACAAGCAAAATTCGTCGTCAAAGGTATACCTACCTAATCATACTTCAACTTAATTATTATTCGTCGTGGCGATAATAATTAATCACACGTCGCGTTTAAATCACTAACCTACATTCCGCTTTAATAATAAATATTAATTGTCTACCTACTTGTGGGAAAATAATTAATATTTAGAGTTTCTTTTAATTTCGCGAGTTAACTTTTAATTTTACATTTATTCATCGGGAATCGTTTCTTTTGTTTTTAAATTACATAATCTGCATACATTTTAATTTCTATAATATTTTACATTCGTTTTAAACCGTGGACGGTGTTAAGAAAATTTCGTTTCTTAAATTTAAACTTAACTACAGTGTCTCATTTTTTCGAAGTATCGAAAAAACACCCTTTGGATTATTCCCTAAATTTTTTGGATTAACTAATAACACTTTTTGGTAAGCACAACATTTTCCAAATTTATATTCTTTTCCAAATTTCAAAGAAGATACAAAATACTCTGCAGTTCGGTATCAACGGCCCTCGGACCTCACCCACAGCTACCGCTGAAGCCAGCACGGGACTAGTGGCCCTCCACATTACCACTAGTGGCGCCCATAATAAATTCAGAACAAAAATTCGTTATTCGAAAAAATTGTAAGATAATTACAACTTCGCCATACCACAGAAACCATCATCGAACACAGATTCAGCAGCACCACGATGACCTTCACCTTTTTTGGGGCATAACCAAAAAAAATTTTTATTCAAAACAAAAAGGGAAGGGTTGTACATGGCGCCCAACGAGGGGCCTTCACACATCTTGGATTCTTTAGTCGCACATATCGCCAGACTGAAGGGACCTTACAAGTACAAGGACTTGTACATCATCGCTTCAAGAGATATCGGATTGCGAGATTTTGTATTTTCCATTTTTTATAAACTCTCTTACAGCATTTCGCGGGATCGTGAGCATTTTTACTTGTGTGTGCGTAGCCAGTGTTTTTCTTGTTTTCTTATAGCCCTGATAGCCGGAGATCCAGTGAATCCCTGCCCGAAAATTTATTAAATATCATTCTTCATAACGTTTAACCTTGTTGTTTTCTCAACCCAATTCCAGAAAAAACAAGGGAACCCCTGCGCAAATTTTTTTTCTGCTTGTGTCGTTTACAAAACTTCATTTTAAATTTCAAATTTGTACGAAATACAGGGGGATCTATGCCCAAATTTTTCCAGAATTGGAAAGCAAACAACATAGTAAAATTTTCAAAATTTTTTAGAACCCTCAGTTCAGATATTTTCCAACTTAAATTTTTTGCAAATTTCCCAACACAGCCACGCCGATAGTTTGGTTATAGTCCGGGCGCGCGCGATATACCAAACCGGGGTCTACATCGCGACATTCGAGCAACATAATGTCAGATCACGGGTCCACCGCGCCGGTTACAACCGCGTCTCTGAGAGAAGACGACAGGCTATCGACACACTCAACAGCAACAGTCAGATCTTCCCATTCAATGCCAGAGCTGTCTCCACAAGTAACTCGACCCGCGGCATTAGTACCCGAAAATGTGGCCGGACATATCATCCCACAGTACTACATAAACTTGGACAGACAAGATGATAACTATTATGTAGCGACCCAAGCGACACACATTCAGCAACAAGCACCCATATCTTCGAGCTACGAATACCGGCCTATTAAGGATATGCCTCCAATATATAACACACGCACCGAATCTAGCCTGGACAACAAGCTTGCCATCATGGCCGTATCTATTAATGTCATGTTGCAGAACATGTCAAGAAGGCCCGATGAACAACCCCACCGAAGACCAGCGTCGTTACCCGTCTTTGAGGGAAATGAGACGGAGGACCCGTACATATTTGTGAATCAACTAGGGAACTATTGTATACGATATAACATTACTAACGAGGACGAAAAGAGGGAACTGTTCGTTGAACAGACTCGTGGTAGAGCACGTAAATGGGCAACCAACTACTTACTCATACAGGAACCCTACCATACGTTAGTAACCAAGTTCCTAAAACGCTACAACTCCGACGACGAGGTCGTAGAAATGGTTACCCGGTTGTACGGAGACCATCAAAAACCTCGTGAAAGGGTAGAGGACTTTATTCTCGAAAAAAGACGTCTGTTTGCACGGTATGATCCGTGTAAGCCGGAACAAGACATTGTTAAGACCATCTTGAGACGTCTACAACCAGAAATCACGGTCCAACTACGACACCCGCCCCCGAGTAATGTGGAAGAACTTCTGCAAAGGGCCATAGAGGTAGAAAACGACCTAAGCAGATGTGCCGACAATAGAAGAACTCCCGCTGCAACACAACCTCCAATAAACAATAATTACAGACGACCTGAATTTAACAACACTTATCGAGATGATCGAAGACAAACGGAAACCAGGGGCTTAGATCGTCGAAGCGCCGACGGGCCCCCTGCAACTTCCCGGCGCCTCCGCCACAATCTAGACCGAATAACAATAATACCCCTCCATCACCTTGTCGGTATTGCAATGAATGGCACTATAATTCCCAGTGTCCAAGGAATCCATACAAAAATTTAAACGGGCCACGGACCGGCCAGTCAGAAGAAACTACCCCCCAGAGCTCGTCGGTCCCTCGAACAAATCCTTTTACCAGGAACACCGCGGCCGCTCCTCAACGAGAGCAAGGGCCCCAACAGAATTCGCGATGAACAACCCCATAATCCCGCTCTCGAGAGATCGGATCGAGACAGCGGACCCCAATCAAGACGAAAATTCCCCGATCAATAGAATTTACTCCCTGCAGCGTGTCGAAGAGCTGCCCAAAATCACCGTGACTATTAATAACAGAACTATCCAAGCCATAATAGACACTGGAGCGACCTGTAACGTCATCTCTCCGATGTTCGTGTCCCCTGAAGATGTGTTACAGGACGAAAGGACCTTCGCTATGGCATGCGGAGGCCAAAACGTGACGGCGCAAGGGAGCGCCCACGTACAGGTCCGCATCGCCGACCACGTATACGAGACCGAAGTCCATGTCATTAGCAGCCTTAACGAAGGGATGATTTTAGGGAACCCTTTCCTCAAGACCAACTTAGCACACATCGACTATGCACAACGCTGTGTATATTTGGGCACCAAAATAAGGCAGACAGTGTACTGGGAGCAGAGGCGCACCCCAGTAGCTCAAGGGGACCCGAATCAGGAGCTCCCGGTGCCGAAGAATTTCATTGAAAAATTGACTCCAGTAGTCAATGAATTCGCCGACATATTCAGCAGCAGACTGAATATAAAATTTCATTGAAAAATTGACTCCAGTAGTCAATGAATTCGCCGACATATTCAGCAGCAGACCGAATATAAATTTAACCAGAACAACACAGCACGTCATCAGGTTGACACAACACAAGATCATTCATAGAAAGCGCTACCCAATGTCGCCAAGAAAGAGGCAGATAATGTACAGCCAGATACAGGAGATGCTCGAGGCCGGAGTAATTGAGCCGAGTCACAGTCAGTACTCCTCATCCCCCGTAATAATCGAGAGGCCCGATAAGGACCCTCGATTTTGCATAGATTATCGGGAACTCAACGAAATTACGGAGAATGAAGCCTCAGGACTGCCTCACATTCATGAGACATTGAAGACACTAGGATCGGCGAAGGTATTCACGCTTCTCGATCTTAAAAAGGGGTACTGGCAGGTACCCCTTGAAGAGAAAAGCAAAGAACTGACGGCCTTCATGACACCCGAAGGAGCCACCTATCAGTTCAGGGTAATGCCTTTCGGCCTTAGGAACGCCCCGTCGACGTTCCAAAACCTAATGGTCCGGGAGGTATTCCCTGGGCTGATAAACGTGTGTGTCAAGGTCTATCTCGATGACATACTAGTGTACTCCGACAACGAGCAAGACCATGAACACCACCTCAGAATTGTCTTTGAACGGCTAAGAACCCACCAACTAATTGTTTTCCCATCTAAATGTAGTATTGCCCAGACGGAATTAAAGTACCTAGGACATGTAATCGCGGGCCAAAGGACAATGCCCCAAGATAAACACAAAGAAGCCGTAATCAACTTCACCCCTCCACACAATAAAAGGCAACTTCAACAGTTTATGGGCACGGTAAACTGGATAAGGGAATATATACCAAAGGCGTCCCAACTAATCGCTCCCCTTACCACCCTTCTGAAGAAGGGGCAAAACTTCAATTGGACGAACGAGTGCAGTCAGGCGTTTCAACAACTGAAAGAGCCAACGGAAACCTGACTCTTCACCGGCCTGATTTCGGCCGACAATTCATCCTCCAGACGGACGCCAGCCTTGCAGGTCTAGGGGCTGTATTGTACCAAGAAGACAGCGAAGGGAGCCGGCATGTCGTGTCGTATGCAAGTACCTCCCTGACCAGCGCAGAGCGCCGCTTTCACTGTAACGAACTCGAGTGTTTAGCGGTAATCTGGGCTGTCAGGAGGTACCAGGTGTACCTCGAACATGCCCCCTTCATTCTACGCACTGACAACAGGTCATTAGTATGGTTACGCAAAAAACCAAGACTCCAAGGCCAAATTAACGAGGTGGTCCCTCTTACTCCAAGAGTACTCCTACACGATGGAACATTGTCCCGCTACAGCGAACCTGTTACCCGATTTTCTATCGAGACACCCTACTTCCCTCGAAGACCACGAACCAGAGGAAGAAAAACTCGCACCACCCTCGTTTAAGATAAACGCCTTATTAAATCCCGCAAAGATCCAAGAGATACAAGGGGATCTTTTCCAGTACCAAGGCACGGCACTGGCCCATTGCGTCGCCGCTGACTTAAAAATGGGGCGCGGTATTGCTAAAATCTTCAAGGCCAAATTCGGCGGCGTCGCCGAACTACGAGCACAACGACCAGACGTCGGAAGAGCTTGCCAACTACACATAAACAACAAAGAAAACAGCATCTTCTATTTGATAACCAAACAAGAATCCCACCTAAAACCGACATACGACACACTAGGAAGATCCCTAACACACCTGAGAAATCAATTACTCAAAAAACGCATTTACGACATAGCGATGCCACGAATTGGATGCGGCCTCGATGGTCTGCGGTGGCCGAGGGTAAGGAAAATGCTAGAAAACATTTTCCAAAATACCAAAATAAATCTGACAATTTATCACCTGGGCCCCCTAAACAATGTTGTAAATGTGCTTAAAGAAGTGGATTTGTTCACAGAGATAAAGAACAAACACAAGACAAACCCGTTCCTGTTGCGAGAAATTCGCAAGTGGCGCGACCTTCAACAGAAACCAACACTTAACGAAAATGAGGATCATTTCGTAAGACAGCACCAAGTAGAAAACGATGTCATCTACAAAATTAAAAATTAAAAGAAATTGATAATGGTACCAAAAAAGCTCCGAAGCAAGGTTCTTAGACACTTCCACGACGAGGAGACACATCCTGGAATCCTCGAAACAGCTCGAAAAATAGAAGTTTATTTCCACTGGAAAGGCCTCAATAATTATGTCCGTACATACGTCGGAAAATGCCAGGTTTGCGCCACCGTGAAACCTGCACGCAAACCCGAACCGACGCCTATGTCTGCACACACCCCCACGCTACCATTCGAGGTCTTGAGCATTGACATTCTCGGTCCATACCCCCTTACTATTAACAATAATAGGTTCGCTGTATTAATCGAGGACGCCCTAACCAAATGGGTAGGGATCTACCCAAGTCCGGAATCAAAGACTGAAGGCGTCATCCGAGCCTTAAATGAACACGTAACCTTGTTCGGACTCCCACGCAAGATCATTACCGATCAGGACTCCCAGTTCACAGCACATATCAGCAGATATCTTGCGTGGTGTGAAGAAAACGCCGTCGAACCTTCCTACTCCGCCGCCTACCACCAGCAGGCGAATCCGGTGGAACGGCGCGTACAGGAGATCAAAAAACTCCTAATGACCCTGATGATGGATAAGCCAGCAAACACTTGGGATTATTACCTCTTGAAGACAATCCCTATTTTACACGGCCGACGAAACGCCGCCACTGGCTTCACTCCGGCAATGGTAGTACTCGGCTACGACCTACCCCGCATAGGTAGCTGGCAGGCGCCAGAGTACCAGCAAAGAAGAGTATACGAGCAAAACCAAAGGCATACCATCATACAAGATACCCTCCAGTGCCAGGAGAGGTATCAAGAAAAATATACAAGCCAAAACGAGCCGAAGCTCTCATTCCAGGTAGGACAAGAAGTCCTTGTCAAGTCCAGAACAGAAGGAGGAAAGCTGTTCGAGACTAGATGGAAGGGCCCTTTCAAAATACTCCGAAAGGTCTCCCCTACCATCTATGAAATAAAACGAGACTCCCGTCTCATACTGTTTCACATCGATCAACTTCGCAGCTACCCCTCGGGGCAATTCAGCCCCAGCCGTCGAACAAGATCCGTTCGATCGGCCCCTTTCGCCCCCAACAATTCCGCCCCAGCGAAGACCTACAGCGAAGTCCTACAGCGAAGACGTTAAACAAATCACCCCCGCGCGCCACTGGCGCCAGACCCCCCTCAACATTAAACACCTCGTTTTCTACCACCTCGTCTAGCTGCGACGAAGACGAGGCTCCCCTAGCATCTAAAATAAAAACTTCTACTACCCTTACAAAATTGCCACCTACAGCACCTTATTCACGGCTTTCGTTTAAGCCCAAGCTTAAACGTAAAACCGGCCACAAATGGGTGACCTCAGATAGTTCATCTCTGAGCGGTTTCAGCTCAGACGGATCTAGGTCACCGTTGCCGCCAAGGAGGCGGTAACTACACACCATTTTCATCCATATGTCGAGGCTGATTGACCACAGTTCCATCCCATGTAGAGGCTGATTGACCTCATTTCCACTCAAACAGCTGATGAGGCGAATGACCACGGCCAATAACTGGGTCAACTTAAGAAGAGGCGCCTCGAGTATTTATATCGGACCCAAAGGTCAATAACTTACTCTGTGTATATACATATATCATCATACTTATTAAATTCATTTACTTAGATAGGGATATATAGGATATTTAGGTTTTTTTTTAATCAAACAACATATTATTTCAATTAGGGCACTTTAATTAGTCAGGTTTTAGCATTATACACAATAGGCAATAAATCAGGTAACGCAAACGAAAACTTCTGGCACACCGTCTTCAGCGGGGGGGGGCGTGTTATGAAACCACATGTATGCAGATGAAAATTTTTATACCTACAAACAAAGGAAACATCATGTAGCAGCTCTCGCAAATATCTTAAAACAGAAACTCGTTTCTTCGCTAAGGTTCCGCATAAAACTTTAATTTTCTTTATACAGTACAAAACATATCTAATTACGAAACATAAAAAAGTATTTTACGTTTCCGCAGGCAATGTTCTTTTGGACAAAAACATTGTCTGCGGAGTCGCCAAAAAGCCACGAGCCCGTCACCCATCCAGAAAGGCGACCGGACTGAGCGTTGCTTAACTTCGGTCGAACGTTCAGTCCGGTCGTTGAAAATAAAACGGTGGATAATGCACGGGCCGTTTCGCGGCATCGAGAGTATATCCGGATGCTCTGCGCTGGAAGCGCGATTCGGTATAACTTCGCGGATTCGCTGATCGCGAGAAGGGAGGAGCTTGACAGTTCCTTTCCGCGCTAGTATAAATATAGCTGTATTATAAGCTAAAGGGTAAGTCTTGTCTCAGATCGCGTTTCACATACAACTCGTTCACATCGGTCCGCCGAGAATTCACATAAGATATCTACTGTTTACACATTGGTTCTTTAACTAGCAGTAGATATTCTTCGCCGTCGCTAAAAATCACGTTCATCATAAAATCGCGTACAAGCAAAATTCGTCGTCAAAGGTCTACCTACCGAATCATACTTCAACTTAATTATTATTCGTCGTGGCGATAATAATTAATCACACGTCGCGTTTAAATCACTAACCTACATTCCGCTTTAATAATAAATATTAATTGTCTACCTACTTGTGGGAAAATAATAATTAATATTTAGAGTTTCTTTTAATTTCGCGAGTTAACTTTTAATTTTACATTTATTCATCGGGAATCGTTTCTTTTGTTTTTAAATTACATAATCTGCATACATTTTAATTTCTATAATATTTTACATTCGTTTTAAACCGTGGACGGTGTTAAGAAAATTTCGTTTCTTAAATTTAAACTTAACTACAGTGTCTCATTTTTTCGAAGTATCGAAAAAACACCCTTTGGATTTTTCCCTAAATTTTTTGGATTAACTAATAACACTTTGGTAAGCACAACATTTTCCAAATTTATATTCTTTTCCAAATTTCAAAGAAGATACAAAATACTCTGCAGTTCGGTATCAACGGCCCTCGGACCTCACCCACAGCTACCGCTGAAGCCAGCACGGGACTAGTGGCCCTCCACATTACCACTAGTGGCGCCCATAATAAATTCAGAACAAAAATTCGTTCTTCGAAAAAATTGTAAGATAATTACAACTTCGCCATACCACAGAAACCATCATCGAACACAGATTCAGCAGCACCACGACGATCTTCACCTTTTTTGGGGCATAACCAACAAAAATTTTTATTCAAAACAAAAAGGGAAGAGTTGTACAAAACGCAGGGTCCACAACAAATGCACTAACCTTAAAGACGGTTTATATAATATCTGTATTAAACGTGTGCGTCAATGACATTTTAAGGGATTATGTCACCCATGATGTAACTACTTAATATGCGTGGCATTGTTCGTCTGTCCGCTAAAAACAAATATGCGTCCGTATATCGTAAACTCGGAAATCAATGCTTGGTATCCAAGGACAGGTGATATGTGCATGAATGAAATTTTAAGGGATGATGTCTCCCTAGATGGCTTACTACTTAGTATACGAGGCAACGTTCGCCTGTCTATATACGATGGGGGGAAAATGAAAAATATGAAAAATTAAAATATTAATTTGTGGCTCCAATGCCCAACAAGCCCAACAAGCCCAACAAGCAAAAAACGCACTTGTGGGACTTCACAAAAATAAATTTGTGAAAAAGTTTCTAAGAAGCCACAACCGCGAATTTGGTTAACGGCCGGACGCGCGCGAAACCAAATAGCACCTAGTCGCGACGCGAAAACCAAATCATGTCAGATCACGGGACTACCGAGCCGGTCACGGTCGCGACGACAATCGAAGGAGACAGACAATCAATTACGTCAACAGCCACGGTCAGGTCTCAACCCACAATGCCCTACTTATCGCCACAAGTACCAATGCCAACATCACTGGAACCCAGGGATGCTGCGGGACATATTATCCCCCAGTATTACATCGACCTGGACCGGCGAAGTAACGACTATTACATAGCTACACATGCAAATCCAATAAGTCAAGCAATGCCAGTCACTTCCAGCTATGAATACAGACCAATTCAGAGCATGACTGAAACACACAACACGCATACTGGATATACCACAAATCTGGATAGCAAACTAAGCATCATGGCAGATTCAATTAACGCGATGGTCGGACGAAAATTCACCTCGCCGACCTATCACCCTGCCGATATTCGAAGGCAACGAAACAGAGGACCCCTACACATTTATCAATCAGTTAGGGAATTATTTCATCAGACACCATATCGTCAACGAGGCGGAAAGACGAGAATTGTTCGTAGAACAAACGCGTGGTCGGGCGAGAAAATGGGCCACTAATTATCTCATAATTCAGGAACCTTACCACGCACTTGTAACTAAATTTCTCAGAAGGTACAATTCTGACGATGAAGCCGTCGAGATGGTGACGAGGTTGTACGGGGAACACCAAAAACCTCGGGAAAAGGTCGAGGACTTCATCCTCGAAAAACGACGCCTTTTCGCCAGATACGACCCGCTGAAGACGGAAATGGAAATCGTAAAAACAATACTTAAGACGGTTACAACCCGAAATTACGATCCAGCTACGCCATCCACCCCCGAATAGCGTAGAAGAAATGTTGCAACGCGCTATCGAAATAGAAACTGATCTAGGGAGATGTGCGGATAGCCGCAGATTAACAATACCGACGCAACCATCACCAAGTACCAACTATAGAAGGCCAGAGTATAACAATTACCAAAACGACCGAAGGCCTGCCGAAAACAGGGGCGCGGAACGCCGTAATGCCGACGGGCCTGCAACAAATTCCCGGGCACCTCCGCCACAAGTTAGAAACTCGAACAATCCCCCGTCCAGCTGCCGATACTGCAACGAGTGGCACTTCCACTCCCAGTGCCCTCGCAATCCTTACCGTAATTTAAACGAGCAACGGGTCGGCAACTCAATCGATACCAGCCCTCAGAGCTCGTCGACCCAAAGAACAAATCCCTTCAGTCGCAACCCTACCTCCGCTCCGACGAGGGAGCAAGGGACCACATCAAACCAACGTTAACTAGTCCAATGATCCCGCTCCCGGCAGACTGGGCCGGTGAAGCAACTGATCCACACACTTCTTCACCAGTCAACAAATTGTATGTTTTACAAAGATTAGAAGAACTACCCACCATCACAGTCACCATCGACGGTAAAACACTACAAGCGATAATCGATACAGGTGCAACATGCAACGTGATTTCCCCAGAATTCGTCCCTCCTACGAGCATATTCCAGAGCGAGAGGACTTTCGCAATGGCGTGCGGAGGACAAAACGTGACGGCGCAAGGGAGCGCCCACGTACAGATCAACATAGGGAAGCACGCGTATGAAACGGAGGTTCACGTGATCAAAAGCCTGAACGAAGGTATCATATTAGGGAATCCCTTTCTGAAGACGAATCTGGCTCACATCGATTACCAGCAAAGTTGCATATACTTAGGAACCAAGATTAGGCAAACTGTCTACTGGGAACAAAAGCGAACAAGATCTGCTCAACCAGATTCAGATCTGGAGTTACCGGTACCCAGAAATTTTGAGGATCAACTAGCCCCAGTAATTCAGGAATTCGCTGATATATTCAACAATAGGCCAAACGTTAATCTCACCCGAACAACGCAACACGTTATTCGTTTAACAAATAATCGTATTATACACAGAAAAACATACCCTATGTCCCCCCGAAAGCGCCAGATCATGTACCAGCAGATTCAAGAGATGCTGGAGGCGGGAGTGATAGAGCCTAGTCATAGCCAATACTCCTCGTCTCCAGTAATCATTGAGAGACCTGGGAAAGACCCACGCTTTTGTATTGACTACCGTGAGATCAACGAGATAACTGAACACGAAGCATCGGGGTTACCCCACATTCATGAAACGTTGAAAACCTTGGGAGCAGCAAATGTATTTACTCTCCTAGACCTTAAAAAGGGGTACTGGCAGGTACCCCTTGAGGAAAAGAGTAAGGAACTCACAGCGTTCCCCGGAGGGCGCGACGTATCAGTTCAGGGTGATGCCTTTCGGCCTTAGGAACGCACCTTCCACGTTCCAAAACCTAATGGTCCGGGAGGTATTCCCTGGACTGATCAACGTGTGTGTGAAAGTCTATTTGGACGATATTTTGGTATATTCGGAAACAGCAGAAGAACATGAACATCACCTGAGGATGGTCTTCGAGAGGCTGCGGACGCATCAGCTGATTGTGTCTCCCTCTAAATGCAGTATCGCTCAGACAGAGCTCGATTACCTGGGCCACGTAATCGCTGGGAAGAAGACCATGCCTCAAGAAAAACATAAAGAAGCAGTTGTAAATTTCACACCCCCCACCACCAAGCGACAACTACAACAATTCATGGGGACGGTGAATTGGATCAGGGAGTATATCCCCAACGCTTCCCAACTCATCGCTCCTCTAACAACCCTATTGAAAAAGGGACAGGCATTCCACTGGACGCGGGAGTGCAGTCAAGCGTTTCTCAAATTAAAAGAGTTCATCGCAAATGAGAATTTGGCGCTACACCGTCCTGATTTCAGTAAACAATTCATTTTACAAACAGATGCCAGCCTGGCGGGCCTGGGAGCGGTCCTATACCAGGAAGACAACGAGGGCAACAGGCACGTTGTCTCATATGCCAGTACCTCCCTGACTAGCTCAGAGAAAAGATATCACTGCAACGAACTGGAGTGTTTAGCAGTAATCTGGGCAGTCAGGAGGTACCAGGTGTATTTGGAACATGCGCCGTTCGTCCTCCGGACGGATAACCGCTCCCTGGTATGGCTAAGAAAAAATCAGGACGCGAAAGCGAAATTAACCAGATAGTCGCTCCTCCTTCAGGAATACTCATATACAATGGAGCATTGCCCTGGCAAGGCAAATTTACTACCAGACTTCTTATCCAGAAATCCGACGGCCATAGAGTACCATGAACCGGAAGAAGACCGACTGGCACCCCCGTCTTTCAAAATAAACACAATTCAAAGTGCCGCAAAAATACAGGAGATTGTTGGCGACTTGTTTGATTATCAAGGCACGGCACTGGCCCATTGTGTCGCAGCCGACCTACGAATGGGGCGAGGCATCGCCAAGGTATTCAGAACAAGGTTCGGCGGCATTTCCACGCTACAAGAACAACAACCTACCGTCGGAAAGACCTGCCGCTTAAACATCAATACTGAAAATTGCATCTACTACCTAGTTACAAAAACCAGATCTTCTCATAAACCAACTTACCACAGTTTAAAAACAGCCCTGACAGACTTAAAAAACCAACTGCTGAACAACAATATTTTAGACGTAGCAATGCCCCGCATTGGGTTTACGGCCTCGACGGTTTACGGTGGCGAAAAGTGAGAAAAATGTTGGACAACATCTTTCAAAATACTGATATAAATGTGAGCATTTATGTACAAAAGCCCCGAGACGAAGCCATCAACGTACTCAAGAAAATCGACCTATTCGAGGAGGTAAAATCAAAACACCAAACAAACCTTTTTCTACTCAAAGAAATTCGGAAATGGCAGGACCTGAGACTAAAACCAAACAAAACTGAAAGCGAAGAAAACTTTATCAGGCAACATGTTGTAGAAGAAGGAATCCTCTACAAGATCCAGAATAACACAAAATTAATCATGGTGCTACGACACAAGCTCCTCCGACACTTTCACGACGAAGAAACCCATCCAGGGATGCTGGAAACGTCGAGGAAAATAGAAAACTATTTTTACTGGAAGGGTATCATTAGTTACGTTCAAGACTACGTAAGCCGGTGTTAGATCTGCGCCGCGGTAAAACCCTCTAGAAGACCGGGTCCTACGCCCATGTCAGCACACACCCCAACTTTGCCATTTGAGGTCCTGAGCGTCGACATCCTCGGACCATACCCAGTTACAATTAACCACAATCGCTTCGCGGTGCTGATCGAAGACGTATTGACAAAATGGGTAGGGGTATATCCGAGCCCCGAGTCAAAAACCGAAGATATCGTCAGGGCTCTCAACGAGCATATAACACTATTCGGACTTCCACGTCAGATTATAACAGACCAAGATTCGCAGTTTACAGCACATAAATACCTGACGTGGTGCGAAGATAACTCCGTGGAACCTACGTACTCAGCTGCCTACCATCAACAGGCGAACCCGGTAGAGAGACGAGTACAAGAGGTGAAGAAACTACTCATGACACTCATGAGAGGTAAACCTGCGAATTCATGGGACTACTACATCCTAAAAGCGATACCCATATTACACGGCAGGCGCAACTCCGCCACTGGATTTACCCCGTCCATGGTAGTACTGGGGTACGACCTACCGCGCATAGGTAGCTGGCAGGTGCCAGAATACCTAGAAAGGAGAAGACAAAGTCACAATCAACGCCACCACATCGTACAAGATACCCTCCAATACCAAGAGCGGTATCAGAACAAGTACACCAGCGACGCCGAGCCCCCACTGTCTTTCGAAGTAGGGCAAGAGATCCTGGTGAAGGCGAGAACGGAGGCAGGAAGGCCGTTCGAGACGCGCTGGAAGGGTCCTTACACCATACTCCGTAAGGTCTCTCCTACGATATACGAAATCCGGAAGGATTCTCGGCTCATATTATTCCACGTGGATCAAATCCGATCATACCCCTGTGGCAATTCTGCCCCCGCGGTCGAGCAAGCTCCGCTCGATCGCCCAAATTCACCCCCCAATATTCCGCCCCCGCACGCCACTGACGTGGCGTCTACTTCAGCCACAATCGCCCCCACTGGCGATATTCCCACTGCCCTCAGCCATGTCAACAGCGATGACGAAGAGCTGCCCCTGTGCGCCGCTGCCACGGCGTTCACAGGTCCCCGCCTCACTCCTTCGAGGCCCCATTCTCATACCCCCGTCTATAGCGAAGACATTAAACTAACCACCCCTGCAGTCTATAGTGAAGACACAACCCCATCTCCGCACGCCACTGGCGTATTCCCCTCAACCCCATCTCGCACGAGAAATTCGTCTGAAACCAGCTCCTGCAGCAGCGCAATTAACTTACCCCCGCAAGCCACTGCGGCCACAGAACTTCCCCCCGTCATCGCTCCTAGTAGCATATCAACTTCTATTCCCGGCGAAGCCGGCGAAACAATACCATCAACATCATCGCGTACCAACGCTGTACCTACCAAACCTCGACAAAAGGGTGGGTACAAATGGTACAGAAAACAGTTCTGCACCGAGCTAATTTAGCTCGCTGCCCCTAATTACCGCCACGGAGGCGGTAATTTTCAACCCATTGTAGAGGCTGATTGACCACATCCATCCACTGTAGAGGCTGATGACCGCAGTCGTTCCATTCACTGTAGAGGCTGATTGACCCCATTTCCCATCGATCAGCTGATGAGGCGAATGACTACGGTCATTAAACTAGGTCAACATAAGAAGAGGCGCCTCGCATGTGTCAATCGGACCCAACGGTCAATGGCCTAACTTTGTACATATATATATCCATTTGCGTAAACAATCAATGAACTTAATTAGATAGGGAAATATAAATAATTAGTCTAGTCAAATAAAATCTTTATTATTTCAGTTTAGGGAAAGTTTTATTAGATAGGCATAGAATTATAACAAAATAGGCAATAAACCAGGCAAGGAACAAAGAAATTCTAAGCAAACCGTCTTCAGCGAGGGGGGCGTGTTATGTTAATACAAAAATGTATGTAGGTATCGCGACGTCCCATTTTTCAGGAAGCAAACGATGATACTCATCGACCAATTTTTTACAAACAAAAACTTCGTGTATCTAACTATTGCTTTTACAGACTTTTTACCCGAAAGCAAATATCATTTATTCTTCTTGCTTATCTAGTAAAAAGTACTTTCCCCAAATTTAAACGGCGCATTTTCATTGACGGAAAAAAGTCCACAGAGTCGCGGAAAAACCAGTCAGCCATCACCCATCCACAAGGCGGCCGGACTGAGCGTTGCTTAACTTCAGGCGAACGTTCAGTCCGGTCGCTGGAAACTAAAGCGGCAGCTAATGCACAGGCATCTCGCCGTGCGTTTGAGTATATCCGGATGCTCTGCGCTGGAAGCGCAGTCAGCTACTACTCCGCGGATTCGCCGGCGCGAAAAGGGGAGGAGCCTGACGGTACCTCTTCTCGCGTGTATAAATACCGCGCTATTATAAGCAGAAAAAAGGTCTTGTCTCCGCGTGCTTACAATCGAGATCATCTCAACATTCGCTCCGCAGACATAACGCTAGCTGATTATTACTTCAACATTGGTTCTTAAACTAAGTAGTAATCAGTCTCGACGCCAAACCGCATTTCGCTCTAAAATCATTCGTGTCTTTAAATTTATCGTACATTTTCGTATACCTACCAAAGGTATTCCCACTTCGCATTAATTCAATATTCTCAATCGCTTAATCATATAAATATTGTTAGTTAACTCTAGTAGTTAACTTATAATATTTATCGTCCCGAATTACGTGTTTTTAGTTTCATTTTAAAATCTTACGTGTTTTTAGTTTCATTTTAATCTTCGTCGAAAATCGTTTTAGTTATTTATTCCTACATACATTTTTCGTTTATTCGTTTTAACTAAGTGCTAAATTAAACCTACGGTTGCTTAGATATTTTTTCGTTCAATATTGCTATAAAATTAAATCTGAGTTTTATTTCCCAAAGTATAGGGAAATACCCTTTTGTGAATTACCTTTTTGGATAAATACTTTTGGATTATAACTTTATTTTGGCCGTGGTAAGTTACCAAGCAAAATTTCTTTTCCAAATTTTTACAAAACTGTCAACGCTTCTGCAATCTGAGTCAAAGGTCCCCGAACTCACCCAGCGTCTGAGAGAAGTCTGCCTCCACAGCTAGCACGGGACTAGTGGCCCTGACATTCCCACTAGTGGCGCCCATTGAGCAAAAATTTCGAATCATCCAAGAAAATTTTAACAATAATTTTCTTATCTCAAATCAAGGCCCTTTCCGAGGCCTTTCTATCATCACTTGACGACCTTCTCTATTTTGGGGCAAATCATCACCATAAATCATCAAAGATAAGAGGGAAGAGTTGTACAGTTCCCAGGTCTCAGGTAGACTGCCACAGTCCGCCCAAGCCTGCCTAGGTTACCCATCCAAGTGCCAACCAACGCCCGCGTTGCTTAACTTCGAAGATCGAAATCTTACCGGTCAAGTCACGTGACTAGGCGCGTTCCTCAGCAACGCCTTTGATCTCATAGGTACAGACTTCGCAGGACCTCTGTATATAAGGGAAAATGGCCAATCGAAGAAGGTTTATATAATGCTGTTAACTTTTGCAGTAACACGAGCCATACACTTTGAACTAGTTCCAGATATACTAACGAACTTAGTAATGTTTTCAATATAAACTCGCACGTTCCCGCTTAACATTACTTTATTGACCATAAGAAGCCCGAGAACAACTGTCAAGTCAGCATCAGTACTACCTACCTCGAAAACTATCATAGAATAATTAACTAGAGTAGCACAGAACACTAACAAGTAACAGAACACAGACCATATATTACATCCCTCCCTTTCTACTTATACAAAAAACGGATAGGTATATTCTAACATTCTTAACACAAAAAATCCATAAATTTAACCTATCAGGAGGTTTAACTTATCTACGTGGCCTGCTCCTTACATTGGGTGTAAAAAAGCCTTATCTATATCCTTATTTCCTACTTTACTTTCATTTAAATTCATTAAATTTACATTTGAACTAGTGCTAATAATATTTGCACTATTATAACCGTCTGCAGAGTCACTTTCAGGATTGGGAAACATTACTGGAACCGTTTCCCTAGGCCCGTTCACTTTAGGTACGACACTTACTTCAGGCACTGTATTTATACTAGATTAGGGGTGTTATATTTTAAGTGCCTAAGCCTATCTAAGCGCCAACGTAGCCTTTTATCATCTATTATTTTACATAAATAATTTTCTACTCCTAGCCTTTCACAAATAATAGCTCTTGTCCAAGTAGGTTTATTGGGGTTTCTATAGTCTGTAACATAAACAGTCTCCCCCGCGTTTAGATCTACAAATCTTCCTTTCTCTGTATTTAAGTGCTTCAGATTGAGATCCCTCTTAAAGGAGTAGTCAATCAAGCCAAACTGAAAAGATTCAAGGGAGTGAAATACCCAGGGTCCTTGCCTGAAGAAGAATTAAAGAGATTCTTTGCTGTTGCACTTTTTTCTTCCAATCTATTAGATATATCGGAGGCCGAGGAGGAAGAGTATGTTGCTTCCCTGTACACTTTAAGTAATGTATATAAGACCTGCTTGCCTGCATTTGTACCTGCAGAGGATATGCCACCTAAAGAACAATTGAAAGGAATGATCACTCCCAGTTCTTCTCTACAAGTCATATGTCCATGTTCTGATAAAAACCCAAAAAAGAAAAGAAAAGAAGATTGAGTTAAGTCTAGTTTTAACCTTTCTGGAGAACATTAACTTAGATGGAATTTCCCCAGTGGTACAATGTGGTGTGTTGCGATAAGAGAATAAATATTTACTAATTAGAGTAGACATATCTTGAAAATGTGTCTTGGTGTGGCAGAGCATTTTGTTCAGCGAACTTTTGAAAGATTTCACACTATTCTCTGCCGCATGTTATCTAGCCGCCATTACGAGCGCATCTATGAATACCCCCATACCTACCAGACGCGAGCATGTCCGACGCCGTACGACCAGAGCCCATAAATACGTGGATCCTGAACGGCGAGGCCATTCCTGACTTTGACATTAAATTCAATTGTACTTTATTTATTATACATTATTTATTTATTATACATTATTTATTTATTATACATTACTTAAGAGCTTGTAATAAAATAATAAAATTGTTTTTAAAAATAAATTGTTAACGGCCACAAAGTTAACTGGCGCAGTCGGTAGGATAGGTGAAGATTCTGCATCGTGCAACGTCTTTTTGTTTCAACAAATTAATCACCTATCCATCAAGAAGAAGCCCACGAATCCACAACGAAAGAAAATCAAGAAAGAAAAGGTAGTTCCTTTTCCCAGATCCCAGAGTTCAAAGAGAAATCGTAGTGGGATACGGCAATCACAGAGCTGATTGGTCTACTACGATCGTTGAATCTTCACTCGAGAAATCCAGCTCTAAATGAAGATTTTTTACATGTGAGTAAAAGTTTTTTGTTCATGTCAGGGTCCTCAACTCAAGTTAATTCCTTCAGTGATAGTGACGAGAACGTTGAGTTAGATTTAAGTTCATTGTTTGAAAATCTTTTTGTAACCGAATCAGATACACACGCATCGAGCAAGTACTGAAAACAGGTTCAAATTCAATTCAGATTATTCTAAACAGAATAAGCGTAGTATTTCAAATACTAAAGCCAACGAAAGTAAAGTATCAGCAGAGATAAATTATAATAACCGATCTACAGAGTGTCACACATTTTCAAGCTCAAGTACAGATATTATAAATATGGCACCTCCAAGCTTCGATACAAAAAATTTAAATATAATTGCACCATTTGATGGTAATCCAAGCGAGTTATCCAATTTTCTAAAAGTGTCTCAAACATTTTTAAATATATATTGGAATACTGAAAGTCAAACATGTGTTCAAAACGTATTACTTTTTGAGGGCATTAAAAGTAGATTAATAGGCAGGGCGCGTGAATTAGTTTCAATTTATGCAGCTGATTCATGGGATGACATAAAGAAAGTATTAACACAAAATTTTGGTGATCATCGCGACGAAAATAGTTTAAATAGAGATTTGGTTAATCTAAGACAATATCACGAAAATCCGCAACAATTTTATGAAAAGGTTATGTCAGTATTAAATGTTATTTGTAATCATATTGATATTCATAATGATGACAATAGTATCAGAACAAGTAAGAAAGATTTCTTTAAACAGCAAGCACTAATTACATTTCTGGCAAGTTTACGAGAACCTTTAGGTAGTACAATTAGGGCAATGCGACCAAAAACATTGGCAGATGCAATACAGTATATTGAAGAAGAAAACAATATTCGGTATTTACAAAAATTAAACAACCCGAATATTAACAATCAAAATAACCATTCTTTGAAAAAGCCTATGTCACCTCAAAGGCAACAAAATCAAAAATTATCCTCAAAATCAAGCTATTTCAAATTTACAACAAAATCAACATAACATTGCAAATAAATTAAATCAAACAATTTCTCTAACTACCAAGATAATTGATAATTTCATCCGTACAATAACTTTAGTTCTACATAACCAGGAAGTAATTGCAGATGGTATCGAGAAAATCAGGAAAGATCTAAATAAATTCATATTCGAATTTAATGATTATTTACAAGTAAAGAATGTCTTAGATCAATTAAACTTAAGTTTAAACATCATAATTCAATTATTATCTGACATAGAAAATGCAATAACATTCGCAAAACTAAATACACGCAACACAGTATTGTAAAAATCGATGAATTAGAATCAATCGTTGACACTTTAAAAGGTGACCACCCTGTAGAGCAGTTATTATACATAAATCAAGTTGATATTCACAAATATTATGATATAGTAGAAGTAAAAGCTTATTATTCAGGAAATAAAATAATTTTTGCTTTAGAATTTCCTTTAATACACTCAGACTACTTCACGTATTATCACCTTTATTCGATACCTACCCCAAACCATACCACAATAATTCCTTCTAATACCTACCTGGCTATGAGTGACAACTTTTACCAGTACCAAGCAAGTCCATGTAAAGACATAGACTCAGGGTATTATTGCCAACAACAAATTCTATTGGACGGATGGAAACAAGAAGATTGTTTATTCCAAATTTTACAAATCAATCAAGGAGAAAAGATGTGTTCCCAGGTTCAAATAAAAATGGTTCATCCTATAGTCGAACAAATTACGGAAGCCTACTATATAGGAATATTTTCCTATATACTACTATAACTACTATAACTACTTGCAAAACAACGGATATCATTGTTCTACAAGGTACCCATTTACTCAATCTACCCCCAAAGTGTAGTTTCCAGACAGCTGAGTATATCTACACAAATGAAAAAGAAACCATCAAGGGCCAACCCTTACTTTTAACAGAAATCAAAATTTCAAAGGTCAACCACATCAATAAGACAAGAACATTGAAATTGGAAGAGGTACCATTAGATCAACTTCATACCCTTAAGAATGCACAAGAAGCCATAGAACCTGTTTATCTTAAAGAAGATATGGAAACAACCCACTACTGGACGGCACCTTTATATATAATTTTAATCTTATCTGTTTTAGCCTTCGCTATATACCGATTTAAGAAATGGAAAAGCAGTCTCCAGAGAAGAGTTAGTCCAAATCAAAGACAACCCCAAGATGACCAGATAGGACCATCAACCCAAAAAGTTTTATTCATTCCAGATAAAACTTCAAACTGAGAAGGGAGGTGTTATCTAGCCGCCATTACGAGCGCATCTATGAATACCCCCATACCTACCAGACGCGAGCATGTCCGACGCCGTACGACCAGAGCCCATAAATACGTGGATCCTGAACGGCGAGGCCATTCCTGACATTAAATTCAATTGTACTTAACTTAACATTACTCAAAAGCTTGTAATAAAAACTCGCACCATTGGTCGATGGGTGAGAGATTTAATATGGCGAATTCCATTATTTCCACAAAATTTTTCAAATTCTGTTGAAACTAGCTGTAGTCCATTATAAGACACCATATTGTTTGCCAGACCAAATCTAGAAAAGTCACGAATCAATTGTTGTCACCGAATCTAATTTTTATACTTCATATAGTTCCAGCCATTTTGTATAAGAATCGGTAATAATCATAAACGTTTTTCCATGATATGGCCCTAAAAAGTCTATATGAATCCTATCAAAGACATGCTTGGCTTCCATCAAATTTTATTAACAAAGCTTTATTAGGTGTTTTAGAATTAATCATACAAGCGTTACAGTTTTTTACATAATGTTCTATTTCTGAATATAAATTTGGCCACCAGAAATATTGTTGTGCTAATGATTTCAATCGAACACACCAGTATGACTACCATGTATTTCATCTAATGATTTAATTCTTAACTTTGGCGGTATAACAACACGGTAACCCCACATTAGTGTGCTATGTTCAATATTTAATTCGGAAGCTCGGCGGGAGTATAATTCTTCAGGCACCACTTCTGGCCAACCGTCTCTGGGTACATCAGTAAACCTTACTTAGTATTTGGTCACTCCAGGTGGTAACTATCATTGCTGGTTCTACTATATTATTTTGTTTAAACAATGGACTGTATCGAATAACACTTTTAAAAGTAATAATATTGTCTACAAGTATAACAATGTACTCACCATTTGTTCTCTAGAGGTGGCACTATTTCACAGCTTTTATTAAATATTATGGATAAGATCAGGAGGATAACGAAAGGAAAATTAAAGGAAATAATATTTAATATATATGACTACTAATTTGAGAGTACAATATTATAGCGGGTTTTCTATTTAAGCACTGTCTATCTAATATACAAATACTCTACTATCTTACTTACTATATTTCTAGTTTTATGTGGTTCGATCTGCCCACAGTTTTTCAAGAAAACAAAAACTCAATCTCAAATTCTTTTGATAATTAATGAATATGCCATGAATATGTATGGCAGGGGCAGACCCATAATCGAATATTCTCAGGTGTATAGTGTGTGACCTAACCACCAGGTTTCTTTAATTATTAGTGCCGAACTAACTGGAACTTGATCAATTAAAAAGTGACAATAGTCAAAATCGAGATCAGGAGAATCATGTGATGGCATAGGAAAGCGAGATAGTCCATCAGCTTTAGCATAGTCCAATTGATCAGATCCTTTAATGTGTTTAAGAGTATAATTAAAACCACTTAAGAAAATCCAGTAGATGGAAAATGCCTCTTTTTGTATAACTGAATATTTAACCTCACATCTATTTAAAACTATAGTTGCGAAACTATAGATGCGAAAAGCACTGAACCTATAACGTACTTGTGAAGCATCACAGGTTAATTTTATAGGAAGCGCGGGATCAAAATGTGCAAGTATTTGTTCCGAACAAATAGGTATCTTCTTTTGATTTAATAAATGCAATATCACAATGTGCTGTCCAATTAAATTCGACATCTTCACGCAGTAATTTATACAATGGTTCTAGCACAGTCTCTGTGTAAAACGTTTTTATAAATAATAGGACCTAAGTAAACAATTCGGGGTCAAATTTTTTTAAGTGAAGTCGGAAACCTGGAATATGATTTGGCTTGCTTCTGCTAATCAGTAGTATGTTTTGTCTACACTTAGCACCGCAATTAAGCTTGGATATAACAGTTGAACTTGTAAGTATAGTAGGAGTGGGTAACACAAAATATAAGTACTTAAATTATGTACCTAGACACTAAAGAACACTTTATTTGTAAACCGCACATTACAAAAGGGTAGGTACATAATAATTAGTGTGATTTCGCATTGCCTAAACTTTTCTTTACGTTTAAAGACAAATTCCTTTTCCTTTTTGGATTTGTTTTTTCACCAGTTGCTGATCTACTTACTAGTCGACGTTTACTGCCTCTACTTATACCTGGTTTCCTTCTGGAGATGGACGTCGGCTGAACTCTAATTGAGGCACCAGCTCGATTGTGTACACTAAAAGTACTACCACAAGCACTTACGCAACTTTATGCACTTACGCACTTTTTTAAGACGCAACTATTTTTTGTTTTCACTTTATCCATCCTTTTTAAACACCTATTTAAAAGTACTGTACATACACCAAAATTAGTATGTTGTTCTCGTAGTATACGAAGGACCTTTCAAACTCATTATCATTAGCATTTTTGTTTTCTAGAACTGACAAGTGTTTCAGAATTTTCATTTACGGCGTTTATAGAATTATAATTTAAAACTATTTCGTCATTAAAGGAATGCATTGCAAATAGGATCAGAATAAAAAGGAAACACAGCAGCCTGATGCTTATACAGTTTTCCGAGGTTTCCACATTCGTGTCGATAAATCAACTAATGCCACTACATTGGAGACTTATAAAGTCGAACACATATTTCCGAAAAGCTGTTAGTTTGATGGCCACGTGTACTGCTATCCCTGAATGCCAATCACCATGCACGTCGGCGCTCCCAGTAAGTTTGCAAATAAGGTACCCAATTTGGGTATTTTACATTAGTTTCTGTTGACAAAGCGGATTTAAAATTATTTCCTGCAGTTTCAATATTTATAAGAAATCAGTATGTTCTTGAAATGTCTGTATAAAATTTGACGATCTTCTTTTTCAATAGAATGTTTCTTCTCCAATAACCATCTCCAAATGGACATGAAAGGAACAGAGTAAAAGTTTTGAAGGCGGAAATATTACACGGAGAGCTTGTCTTACTGCTTCACTATCATCTATCGTTATGGATTTTGGACAGACACCGCCAAAAGCATTGGCTCCAATAATTTCTTTTATACCACTTAACCCAGATATATAATCCGAAGATGTTTGATATTGTGTTATGAAAACCCCCAGAGGTACTGCTCCAACAGAAGTCACGGCCACAACAAATGTTATGGCGTGATTTTCAGCGTCGCATGACGATGTACTATCAATACAAATAATGTCTTTTGTGCATGGTAATTTGTGGGCTCTTCGCATTATTGGTGTTAATATTACCACACTAAATGGATCCTCGTTAATGTGCAAGGAAACACCTAACTTTTCATACTCGGGTACCTTTTCTTTCAATTTCTTAAAGAAAACATATGTAATTAGAAGCGCCATACTTTCTGTCCATTAATAGTTCATTTCTATAACAACTCATTTTGTCTGTACTTTCATCACAATAGAAATTGACGCCTGAGAGTTGAGGTTTTTTGATGTTTTTTGAGTGGATTTTGATTTATTAAAAGACGTATGATGGCAGCTGTACTCTAAAATTTAAATCAAGCACATTAGGAATACAAAATACTGAGTTCATCAAAATCTGCACTACAAAAACGAACGCTCGTCAGTTCAATGTTTTTTTAAGGTTTTAATAATTAAAAACGGATTCAGTTTATACACCAATAGGTAAGTACTAGGTTAGTACTTATCTATAGTACAAGATAGTATGCAGGTGCATACTATCTTGGTTGATACGATCTTGGATCTGCGCAATACCCAAGAAGTATTAGTTTCGGCAGAAAATTCTGTTACCCACTGAATACATTTTTCACTAGAATTAATCTCAGCCCATAATACTGTTTTTTCTTTCGATTGATTTGTTGGAAATTTCAAATCAGTATTCATTTTGTCACTTAGATAGCATCTAGTTATTAATGTAGAGCAATCATAATAATTAACGAACACCACGCGACAAATAAAACAGAAAAGCAAGACTCGCAAAGTAAGATGATGCATGTATAGACAAAAGACAAAACATACCACTGATTAGCAGAAGCAAGGCAAATTATATCGCCTAACAATGGAATAGTACCATTTTTTTTGACTATTAATCTACAATTAAGCTTACATTTATTTTTAAACTGTAAGGATACAAAAAATTCATCCTCAGATACAATAATATTACCATCATAAGATTTTAAACGAACATTTGTGGAATTTAATTTGCAATTATTACAATGGTTTTTATAAATTTCTTCAGGAATTACCGAAATACCTGCTCCTGAATCTATTTCTACTGACCAAGATTTATTATTCACCAACATTTTAACTTTAATGAGCTGCACAAAGCCTTTTTCACTAATAAAATACATTTTTCTAATTTTGATATATAAAGTGAGACTTTTCAAAACCCTTTGACATTAGGAAACGTCTTACTTTTCAGAAACAGTTACGAAAAGTAAAATATTACGCAACTGGTTGTGTAAAGTTCATTTCATAGTAGGTTATTTAGACCTGACAAGCTATGAAAGTGACGAACTGTTACGCAGTTACAACCTACAGGATTGTTTTTTTTAAACGTATAAATTTCAGTTTTCTTCTCATAAAATATTAAATTGGTGGAAATTAGAAAAAATCTTGTATGAAACACGTTGGGAAACAGTATTTTGTGTAACTCGCATCCTTTTGCGGAACTCTCTAGAGCTCGTTCCGCAGAAATCTGCTCATTACACAAAATAGTACTTTTCCCAACTGGTTACATAAATAGCAATTCCATAAAATCTAGGGCTTTGTTTTGATTTGTACCCTCCGTTATTTCAGCCTCTACATAATGATTTTGGTTACGGTAACAAATCTTTAAAAACCAAATGACCTACTTTCTTACATACCTTACAAGTATAGGTTTTGTATTTGCATTTGCTGAAGTTGTGATTACCTTAACTACAGCTATTACACTTGAGACCTCCTTTCCACTCGTTCCTTTCTTTATTGTCTCAGGCACCTTGTCCCGTTGATATTCCTTCTTCTCAATATTTGCATTATCCTTGTGTCCAGTCTTAAATTACTTTTTCCTTTGGTGAATGTTTAAGTTGTTTACTGGTGTATATGGTGATGCCAGTGCAGCTTCCTCTTTTAATGCTACTTGAAAAATATCATCCCACCTTGCTGTATGCTCCTCTTCACACACCCTGTCTAGAATAGTTCTCTCGATAGTTCCTCTCTTTAAGCCTGACACGAATCTGTCTCGTAAGAAATCATTTAGCACAGGTCGAAACTTACATCCGATTGCTTTATTTTTTAATCTAACATAGACATCTTTAACCGACTCATTCTTGCACTATCGTAATTCGTAGAATTCGATTCTCTTTTTAAAAACAGATTTTTTTTTGAGAATTGGTTTGAGGCATAAAACATTATAGCTTTTAGTTTTGGTTAAGTCTGGGTCGCAGAGTCCCCTCAAAACTACATGTTCTCATGCTGTTCTCCTACAACTGTCAGTAAAACTGGTACCTACCTTCTTATCGTCTTCGATGTAGTTTGCAATGAAGTCCATTCTCTCCTCGTATGAACTCCAGTCACTGCCTATTTTGTACTCGGTCAGTGTACCGATCGTACCTCTTAGAATGTGTTGCGGAATTTGCGCCACAGCTTCCTCCATATCTCTATTACCTCCATTTCTGTCTGGAATTTTTAATTAGGGTACATTTACCCTAATTAAAACCTGTTGTAATACCTGTTGTTGGTATTGCACTGGTTGTTGGCACTTTTCCATTAAATCTTACTTTCAAGCTAGTAATTTTCAATTTACCACGTTTGAAAGAGTCACGTAAGATAGTTACATATTTTAGCTTCAAGTTTGCAAGACTGCAATGAACAGCCATTTGGCGCCAATAGTACGTGTAATGTACTATTGTGTCGTTTGCGCATTGATTTAGTATCTGAGTTTTAAACTTCTAATACTACCATTATAATTAATTAATTGTACAATAGGAAATATATATATATATATATATATATATATATATATATATATATATATATATATATATATATATATATATTCACAAAAATATATATATATATATATATATATATATATATATATATATATATATATATATATATATATATATATATATATATATATATTAGCTTTGAAATTCTTTGCTATTCATATTTGTTTTGTGAAAAGTAATCTTGGGTTTGTAGCATTTCATTACATAGAGAACTAAGCAAATAGACGAATAAGAGGAAAGATATACTTACCAGTGCTAATCTGGACATATATACGGAAATGAACCACTATACACACCGAAACGAACCACTTAGAAGTTGTACAAGTTCTTTCACCTTTATTGAGGATCTTCAGAGCAGTATACGATTTATTTCATTGATCATTAATACTTGAATTTAAAATATTAATACTCCAACACTTGCAGTGCCGTTTTATGACATTAGTTTTTGACGGAACTCAAATTCTTAGAATACACAAACCTAGTCTACTATTTATATTTGTTCTATTTGAACATATTATATATAAAAGCATTAGATAACTGTATGCCTAATGCTGGTAGCAATTCAGATTGAGAAATCCCTGGATCATAAGGAATCCACCCTGGGTGTCTTCATAGATATAGAAGGTGCGTTTGACAAAACCAGCTTTCCTGTAATTTTATCCGCTGTAATTTTACAGCGGCCCTATCGCATAAGAACGTTCCTCATATTGTGAGCAGCTGGATATCCAACATGCTCTCTAAAAGAGCAGTACAAATCAGTGCAGGAGACACTGTCATAAGAGGACTGGTTGCGTCCACAGGGAGGTGTTGCATCACCACTGCTATGGAATCTGGTTCTTAACAGCCTCCTAAACCACCTCAACATGGAACATTCTACACAATTGCATACGCAGATGACTTAACGATACTGCTTAAAGGAAAATTCGAAGGAGCCCTCTATCAGAGAATGTCCTAAGAATAATCGAAAATTGGTGTAAGGAGCATGCCCTATCCGTCAACCCCAGGAAGACGGAAATGGTACTCTTCACAAGGACAAGAAAACTGGAGCCAATGAGACCACCAGTTCTCCTAAACCGAAATGGCCCGTTCGGCGCGACCGATTTGGCGCGGCCCTACTGGCGCGGATTCGTTGCGGCGCAGACCACTTAGGGCGCAAAGCCTATGTGGCGCAGGTACGTTCTGGCGCGAGGACATTATGGCGCAAATATAAGTACCTACCTATAGTTTAATTCTGCAAATTAAAAGCAAACAGGGCATTTAATTAGTGCAAATTAAAAGCAAACAAGGGCGCGAGAAGTTTTTTGAAAATGGTTTTTTGTATGTATTTGATAGAAACAGTGCGTGTGGAACAAAAAATTTTTGGCGTTGTGACAGAAAGGGGGAAGTTTGTCGTGTGAGAATACATACACAAGATGGCACCATAGTGAAAAGTATAAATCATCATACACATGATAGTTCTGCTGCTACTGTGGAAGTTCTTAAAATCAAAACTCAAATTAAAGAAAGAGCCACGTCTACAATGGAAGCGCCTGCTCAAATTATTAATCATGTTTTGAGTTCCGGCGCTACAAATGTGCCAAGAAGTGTTTTGGCTGCTTTGCCCGTGCAAACAGCATTAAAGAAAATGATCAGAAGGCAGAGAAATGAAGTTAATGGAGCACCACCCGTTCCACGGAGCCTGGAAGAACTAGAAATTCCACGAAAATACAAGACCATTGCGGGAAGATATAACGTGGAGGAAGATTTTCTTCTGGCAGATAGGAGCAAGCCCAACAAGAATTTTAATTTTTGGAAGACGCGAAAAGGTAAGTTCGACTGCTAATTTAACCTTTATTCTATCAAAAATGTAACTAGAGTTATTTAATTTTATTAATTACATAATTATTTTTGATGGGGGGACAAATCAACGTTTTGTATACCGAATGTTTTCAGTATACATCAGTAAAACTCGCATGAGTCGAACTTCTTTTATTCAAATTTTCTCTTTAATTATGGATAAAGGGCCTATGTATTTAGTAATGCAATAAGTCCTTCATCCAGATTTAAATTAACTCAGTACCGAAGAAACTTATTGGATAAAAGGCCCATGTGCTAGGAAAGAAACACTCGATAAACGCATAAAGGGCCTATGTACACAACGGTCTGTACATAACCCCTTCTTCCATATCTTGAGCTGCTTATGTCTGTTTACTAAGCAATTTAATGACCTTCAGCCATTTTTGGATTCCGACTAGTGTGTGTTTTTTTGAGGTTCTATTATTTTATTGTTTTGTGTTATTATTTTATGAGATAGTGTATTCAAATGTCAGCTAGAAGTAAATTGATTTTGCAACTCGCAGGGGATGAAAATGGGAATTCTGAAGAGCAATCAGGTAAGCATCTTTCAAATAAATATATATATATATATATATATATATATATATATATATATATATATATATATATATATATATATATATATATATATATATATATATATATATATATATATATATATATATATATATATATATATATATATATTGATTGGTAACTTCCATTGTCGTTGTCAATATATTCGTGCACTCTTTTGCACTATTTATATCAGGCATGTGGTGGGTTAACAGCAATAATAACCATAATATAATAAAAAATACTCTAAAACGATTTTCGGCCGAGGACGCGAATTTAGTTTTGAGTTTGAATTTTGCTTGCCTCCGTAACAGTGGCATGGTTGTTATACGAAATTGTGCCTTATCGCAACTACATTATTTTATTCGGTTGTCGCCCATACACGTACAAAAATTTCGCGCCTTTAATGCGAGATGGAGTATCTATATTATCTGTGGTTTTTATGAAATGTCAACCAGTGGCGTCGCTTTGGATAATGAATGAGGTCCCGCCACAAAAATTATTTTTGTCTAAGCGAACGTGATTATATATTTTATATTATATTACAACTATAAATTTGAGAATTAATTAATTGACGCATAGTATTTTCGTATTATTTCTTTATCATTCACCTCTAGAACCGCTTTTTATTTCAGGAAACAATGAGTCACGGGAAATATCAGCTTACGGAAGTGGTATGAACAATAATTTGCTACATATAAAATTATTATATTGAAAATTAATTTATCAAAATAGTAATTTTTTACAGAATTTTCTTTCGATTCTGGGGCAAATGGTTATGAAGTTTATACACCTCCAAAAAATCTTGGTGCTAGTACCAGTGGTAAGTAAATAAAGATAATGCTGAGAAAATGAGACTAATAGTAATAAATTAATAAACGGGGTGTAACTTAAGTATGTATTATTTTTGTGAATATGAACTTTTCGAATGAATACAAAATCTGTTAATCTTCCAAAACGATAAAATACGATACAGAAATAAAAATACTCCTTCGTATTACGAAAGGGTATGGGATGTTTTTTTTTGGCGTATTTTGTAAATTTATTTCGGTTCTGTTTTTTAAGTACTTCAGTTACACCTTATACATATTATATTAAAATATGCGTTTAACCTGAATATATTTTTGGCTTAAAATATAACTTCTGACTTAAAATAACTATTTGCAATTTTTTATTGATATGATTTGTAAATACTTATATTTTTCTTTTTTTGCAGAAAATGTATCATATGTCATATAAAAGCCCTAAAGTTTACACACAATTAAAAAATCTCGTTTCTTATGGTAAAGTTCGTGATATGATATTATATTTTGTAATCTAGGTATATAATATATTTTAGATTTCTCTCCTAATGCGACTTCAGATGAATATGAGCCGAGTACTTCAGAAGAGAGTAGCAGTGAAGAAGAAAAAGGACGAAATGTTAGTAAAAGACAAAAAGTTATAAAGAGTAGCAGCAATGAAGGAACTGTTGACGAGTATTATCCTGATAATATAAATACTATTATATAAATAATAGTTAAAAAGTTTTAATTTTTAATTTATATCCTACTAAATTTTTCAATAAAAGGTCTGTAGTAAGGTGACATTTTTCTTTTTATAAAATATCCACGAAAAAAGTACTAGATAAAAAACTTTAAACTCAATTATCTCAAAACTCATGGTTGGTACATAGGCCCTTCATCTACTTGTGGCTTCAATTATACCCCGTATATGTACTTATTTTGATTGATATTTTTTATGGTTATCCGAAGCTGAAATAGAGAGTTCTGTTCGACATGCAGAGGAGTTTTTGGTAAAAGTATACCGCAAGAAGAAGTCTTGCAAAACATTTAATGATCTGAGATATTGGATTTATCTACACCAAAAGTCCATCTCTCTAGGAAAGTTACCACCCACTACTTTAAGTATTAGATTTCATATTTTACGGGCTTTCTACATTGTTTACAATCAAACTCATTGTTTGGAGAGAGCACAAAGTATCAAACTCATTGTTTGGAGAGAGCACAAAGTCTTCTTGATCCCCTTGTTTTTGGATACAAAATCGAGAACGGTTGCCTCTTACCAAAGTCTGTAACGAACCTTTTCCCTCAAACTGAAGAGCTTGTACCAAGCTGCAATTGTTCGAAATGTTCACGGCAAAATAGTTGCGGCTGTAGAGTTGCTCAGTTGGCATGTTGATCCTTTTGTAATTGTCAAATATTACACCAGTGCACTAATCCCTGCAATGAATAAATCCAAATCTGCATTATCATTTTGCATTAAATCATTTTGCATTAAAAGGAAGATTATCATAAAATCCCCAACAATCTTGTGGTATGCACTTTTTTATTACTTGAAGGTGGTCATACTTTGTTTTTGTTATTTTATTTCTTTGGGTGTATAAGGCAGGAAATTCAGTCAGCTTAAAATCTTTGATTTTATTTGGTCGATTGGGCACCTCATCAAATAATTCATTATTGAAGTCCAGTTTATATTTAATAATACCTCGATAATACTCCAAGGCGCGAACATCGGTCACAACTGATGTTTTGGATGGTCTTATTGACCTGTACTTCATCAAATCTATTTTACTGAAATCTCTGAAAAAATGGAAATCTTTCGTTTTTGCTATGTATGGTGCTGAACTTCTGGCTTCGCTAGTAACTCTTAAATAATCACAAGGTAGGTATACTTCTTTATTTTTTAGTCGTCTGTCTATCGCGCTATGTACTGAGTCACACTCCATTTGAGTGTGACCTTTCTCAAGGAACTTTTGAGTAATTTTGACATCATGTTTTTCAGATAGGTATAACAGAGCATTAGCCAAAATTGCGTTCCTGTTTTGAGCAGTACACCCATCGGAGTATATTATAATAGGTTTTTTTTCACCATCATTAAGAAATTTTTCTTCAAGAAAATCGAGCAGGAAAGAAGCATAGGTTGAGGCCTGTCCATCTGCCTGTGTCTCATTATACCAATAGCAAACTACTTCCTTAGTAGCTTGTACGTCCATTGTTATAACATGACATCTTCCCGTGAGTGCTTGTGCCTTATCTCTCTCTTTCTCAGCCCTAGCTGTATTTTTTGCCTCTATGTGCTTCTTATAGTCCTCTTCAGCTACGTTTCCATTTTTGAACATGATGCAAACATCGCACTGATCTTTTCGAGGGGAAAAAATAGCGATCTTCATTTTTTTTTGCTATTTCTCTTAGTAGTTTTGAAGAAAGAGCCTTGCGATCTTCGTCCTTGCATTGTTTTTCGTAAACCTTGAACAGATCGTTCCAAGACTGGAATTTTTGCTCCAGGTACAGCTGCTCTGTGTCTTTTCTGCAGTAGTGGGATGGCAATTTATTTAACTTAGTCAGAAATGCCTCTAGGAATTCTCTATCTTCCTTGAAAATATCTCTGCGTTTCAATCTCGTAGATACTTCAACTTCATTACTTTTTACCATCCCATTGTTTGCGGATAAAGCCCAAGATCTTGCAGACCACTCTCCTAAGCTTAGTGTATTAAGATACATCGATTTACAAACTGGAAAGTGAGTATGGTTCAAAATCAAATAATACCTCAATGTTATTGACCGTCTTGAATTTTCTGTTTCGGGTCTTTTCCGGTCACATACTTTCACTGTGGTTGCTACAAAAACTTTACGTTGTTCCCATGACATGTGTGACCAGAATTTCGAAAATATTTTGTTTCTATCGCTATCCATAAATTTTAGGCACTGTTTTGAGGGATCTTTGCAATTGCATCGAGGTTTTAGACGTCTTTCATTCCTGGGAGTGTCATGAAATGTGTTTTTTTGACCTTTTGGTTTACGAAACCCAATGTATTTATTTCCACTCATTCTCAGTTTTTTGTTAAGTTCTCATCTTTTTTGGCCCTTGGTTTTTTTTCGCTTTCCAAGTGGTGTTTCTTCATCTGATGAATGAGATGATGTGTTGCTTTCCAGTACTGACTGTTTTTCGAGGGTGTCCATATTATCCTGGATAGTGTCTTCTTCCGACATTTTCTTTGAATCGTAATTTCGGACAATATTATTATCTGATTGACTTTCAATGTCTGGAGTTAATTTCGGTTTTTGCTGGGGAATACAAAAATCGCCATCAAAAATAATTTCTGCATCCCGGATCATTTCCGCCACATCTTCGGGACTCAGGACTTCATTAAAAATATTGCAATTATTACCAATAACATCGCTTGAATTTGCAATGCCTGGAGTATTTTCTTTTTCTTCTCCATGGCTTTGAATAGCCAGCGCGCACTCCATAATTTTTTTCGTTCGGCTTGACATCTTAGTTGTTGTTCCCGGAAAATCAGCACTTGCAGAAGGAAGGAAAAATGTATCTTTTAGTATTTAACACAATAGTTTGACTCACCTCTGCATTGTGAAAACACTGAACAAAACCTTGTAACCCCAGAACTTCAATTAGGTGTGAATAGACAGGACCTCGTAACTGTTATCTTAAAGAAATATGCATGCTTATTAGTGATTTACCTACTAAAATTATCATTATCATTTAGAAATTAATTAATTGATCATAAATGTTCATGGATAACAGCACACGCATAAAAAAACAATACTATTTTATGAATATCAAAGATGTTATCGGTACTCACCTTAGAGCGCCATTCTCTTATGGAAGATGAGCCGCAACTAAAAGGTTTACGAGGTAATGCGTTTACATTTTGGCGCGAAACGCATACGAGGTAATGTTTTCTTGCATTTTCTGCGCAACGGATTGTTTGTTTGGTTTCAATATAATTTAATAGATGGCGGACCTAATTCTGAATAGAAATAGATCAAAATCTTAATTTCAACAATTTTGCGGGTTGCGAGGTCCTGCCTTTCAGCCCTCGATTTATAATGAAGTAGGTCATAGGATTAAAATGTCACCATTTATGTCATTTAAATAAACAAAGCAAAAGATTTTGGTTTCGCTTCGCAAAATGTTTTTTATAAAATTGATCTTCGTCGAGGTGTTTATAATCTGGTTGGGCGAATGTCGAAACGAGACATTGTCGATATTTATCGAGATCACAACATAAGCAAATCGACAATTTATCGCACAATTAAAGAATGTCAAGAAGGGATACCATGTGTAAACTTGCCTAAATGCGGTCGGCCGCGGGTTTTGAACCAATTAAGAGAGGGAAGACTGATTGAAGCAGCTAAACACAAAATTGGGATCTCACAGCGAAAACTGGCCAGGAGGTTTAATGTTGGAAAGACTACGGTGCTTAGGACCCTATCAAGTAAGAATATTGTCTTCCGGAAAAGGAGGAAAGCTCCAAAATACACAGAGGCTCAGTTAGAGAGAATTCCGAGATGTTGCCGCGCTTTGAGGCGAGTGCATTTCGACAACAAGTTGATCGTGATGGACGATGAAAAATATTTCACGTTGTCCAACTCTGAGATGAAGGGCAATGATGGTTTCTACACGGACGATTACGAGAATGTCCCCGATGATGTGAGATTAAAAAGAAAAAAAAAGTTTGAGGACAAAATTTTGGTGTGGTGTGCAATTTCTGAGGCTGGCTTCATCTCGCAGCCCTACATTGGCGTTGTTTGGGGCGAAGCCTTAAATGCAGAGCTTTATATCCAGAGATGTCTCTCTAAACTGCTTCAGTTTTTGAACAGACATCATGCGGATGATGAAATAATGTTTTGGCCAGATCTTACTTCATGCCATTACGCGAGAATCACAAGGGACTGGTATGAGGCCAACAACATTAACTTTGTACCGAAACTAGACAATCCCCCTAACCTACCTCAGGCTCGCCCAATTGAAGAGTTCTGGGCAATATTGAGTCGGAAAGTCTATAATAGCGGATAGGAAGCACAAAATGAAGAACAATTGCGACGCCGTATATTCAGAAAAATTAGAGAAATTAACGCTGAGGTCGTACAAAGGATGTGGCAACGCGTCAGGACAATACTTAGGCAAATCGAAAATAACGGTCCCTTGTCGATTATTTGAATTTTGTTTTATAATAAGGATAGTTAAGATACATTGTTTAAGAATGTGATTAAAATATAAAACTATTTTTATAAGAGTTATCAGCCTCTGAATTTTTTCCCAAAACTTTCGGACCATACGTTTTAACTTAAGTAAATAAAAAAACTTTTATGTGTCAAACCATTTTAATTCCCTAGTGTTAGCAGTAATAAGGTGACCACCCTGTATAAAAACTTAACTGGCCATTTTTGGGCCTGGTAACCAAAAGATTCTTAATAAGTACACCTGAAACAACACAATTCCGCAAAAAACATCGCGGGGACCTCTCAAAAACACAGGATCTTATTTAGCGTGTGTACTAAGTGATACCAATGTCGGCAGTAAAATACAAAGAGAACCCTGGTCTTACCTTAGATACTCCCTCAGGGGACGAGCTCTCGGGCTTCTGCAGCAAATGAACACTAACTATGTTTTATATGAGGTAGGAGGAAATAGGTCTAAAATTAAACAGTGATCAAATTTTACAAACAGAAAAACAATCGACAAACGCTATTGAACTGTAATTAAAAGGCAAAACTCAAAATTCAACATAAATAAGACTTGAGCCAGAAATGCGTAACACGCGAAACCAAAAACACAAAAGTTAAAAATTTAATACGTTAAACAGCAAATCAACAAACTCTGAGGACTTCAGGCAGGAAATTAGATTTAGCACAAGCAAAACGGGGTTGATACCTTTCCAGGGCACGAAAATAACAATCTGTCAAAGTCACTGCCGCGCGGTTTTCTGACACTCTATGTTCCTTGACAACCGCAGGGCAAATAGGCATCACCTACCGCGCGTGCACGCTGCATTTGTCACGAATGAACTTATACTGGGTATAAGTTACTTGTAAAAAAATATTTTCAGTTTTTCGAAAAAAAGCTTTTAATCTTCATAGTTTCATTTGTTTGTTATATAAATTCCAATCTCGTCGAGATTGGAAGATTGTAAGATATTTGATATTCAAAATTAGACTAAAGAGATTTTTCTCAAATTAAATGTCAGAAAATAGTCAATAATGTATTAACTTAATACAGTGACGTAAATAACAAACAGTAATGTTTTATTTCAAGTAATATATAGTGTTTAAAACATAATAATCGATAACTAGGTAAGTATGGGGGGAAAAATCGATAATATCAAATATCTTAGTAAAAATGTTTTGCGAGAAGAAATCTTGGGTATATATATATATATATATATATATATATATATATATATATATATATATATATATATATATATATATATATATATATATATATATATATATATATATATATATATATATATATATATATATATATCTATATATATATATATATATATATATATATATATATATATATATATATATATATATATATATATATATATATATATATATATATATATATTATATATATATATATATATATATATATATATATATATATATATATATATATATATATATATATATATATATATATATACTTGTTTATTGTTTCCTTTTAATGTATATATACACATATATGTGTGTATATATATATATATATATATATATATATATATATATATATATATATATATATATATATATATATATATATATATATATATATATATATATATATATATATATATATATATATATATATATATATATATATATATATATATATATATATATATATATATATATATATATATATATATATACACACATATATGTGTATATATACATTAAAAGGAAACAATAAACAAGGAAAACACACATAAGAAATTTAAGACGTCGCAGGATGAAACAATAACGACAGCTGTCAGCTGGTCAGATATCTCCTGAGATTTCCAGGGGAAGAGACGGCAAGGAATTACCTGGCAATGTCTAGGGGAAAACTACGATTTGTAACAGGAATCCTAACCAGACCCTGCCGGGTAAGCACCTCTATAATATGAGACTAAGTGACACTTAGTCTCATAGAGGACACATATCTGCAGAGGATGTGAACAAGGTGAAACAGACAAGTCGAGCATGTACTTTGTGAGTGTCCCGCCGTGTCATCGACCAGAGAATCCATATTGGGGGAACGTTGGCCTTCCATGGCCAATTTTAGGGAAATGCCCCTAGGCAACATCATCATCTTCTTTATAACATTAGGCTGGTCGATTGCCTAGGTAAACATTTCCATCACAGAGGTAGCACAATGGTCCCAATGGGGCCTAAGTGTAGCGGATCTCTGATCCGCACTGCGATCAAATTACAGATACAGATACTAAACAATTTTAGTGATGAATCACCATCAGCACCACCATAACCATGGGTCAAGTTCTACTAAAAAGTCAACAAAAGAAGCTTCAAAACGCAAAATTTTTGCTACTACTGTGAAATAGATGTATTAAACTATACAAGGCATGTTATAAATAATCCTTGCACGGAGCTGGATGTCATAAAATTGGGCTTACTGTCCCCAAAGTGTTTGGAAAGAAGACGCCTATTAACTAAATAGAGAAATAAAGGAAATTTTCTTAAAACTGCAAATAATTGTCCAAGGAGGGTACGCAAAGCTCAAATTCCAAATACTCCCGTATTGCCCTGTGACAACTGTCTTGGCTTTTTCTCTTTAAGACTACTATATAAGCATAGAAAAAATTGTGGCGAAAAGAGAAATGGAAAAGCGCAAACTGAAGTTCAAAATAAATTAATACGGAAACTTATAATTGATGAGGGGCTAAAATGGGAAGTATTTCCACATATGCGTGCAGACAAAATATCTTTAGAAGCAAAATCAGACAGTTTAATTTGTTTGCTGCACGATATATAAGATGTCACAGAGAAAAACATTTTGCTAATGTCGCATCCCGTAAAATGAGAGAATTTGCGAAGATTCTTATTGAATTAAAAAAAATGCAACCAGCAATAGTAATTTTTTCAAGTATTACAACCTAAACACTGAACTGTTTGTTCAAGCAACATAAACGGTGGCTAGATACAATCACGAAACGCAAGTTTTCGGAGCACCATCGTTAGCAATGAATAGTAAATTCATTCAAATAATGCTGCGATATAGCCATAAATTTTGGTCCTAGAGAAAACCAACAAAATGAGACTGTTCTCGGTGCAGAAGCAGAAGCTCAAATTAGCACAATGATAAATTTATTTACTGCAAACTGGAGATTTAAAATTTTTGGCCAAGTGCTAGTAATCTAAATTTAGTTTCTGCTTATAACATTCTGGTTGATCCAACATATTGTTGAGTTATTTTACTTAACAGGAAACGTCCTGGGGAACTTCAAAGAATGTTGCTTAATAGTATTTAAAAATTATGGTAATGAAAAGCCCAATATAAAGAATTTGAACGCATTGTAACACCATAGAAACGTATTTTGTTGAAAAATCTAAAACGTGTGGTGATTAGGGGAAAAAGAGGCAGAGGAGTCCCAGTACTATTTAGCTTTGATGTTAAAAAAAATATTGATGTAATGCTTAAATGCAGATCAAATTTTGTTTCCAATGAAAATTTATATTTATTTGCAAACGCAAATTCTACAACCGAAGTTAGTGGTAAGATTTTGAGCAAATATGCACACGTATGTGGTGCTGGAAACCCCAATTCCATAACTTCGACACGGCTCAGAAAACACTTAGCTACATCGACACAAATCTTTAATATGATCGACAGTGATATTGAACAACTAGCCACATTCATGGGGCATACGCCTGGCGTTCATCGGGGCTCTTATAGACTTCCTGATGACATTTATCAGACAGCTAAGCGATCTAAGCTCTTATTACTAATGGAGAAAGGTGAGGCTGGCGATTATAAATTAAAGAGTTTACAAAAAATTAAATATGGAAGGAAGACTTATTATTAGAAGAAACAAATGATGGTGATATGGATGCTGATATTCAAAGAAAAAACAAAGCAAAGACGACTAAGAACAACCCATCTATATATTATCTATTGCATGCTTGTGTTTAAATGTGTAGGTACCTGAGCTACCTAGTACCTTTTCAGTTTTACCTATACTTACTTTTTTAAATATATGTACATTATTTCATTCACTGCCTTTTTTAACAACCAACTAATCACTTGACTCATAATGGCCAGTGGCCGGTTGTATCAATCTACTTCATTCAATGTTCAACTCACTTTGATTTAAAACCAAAAGTGACGATTGTTACAGCAAGTTGCTGTAACAATCGTAATCTTGGATTTTAAATGATGGTCGGTTGAATTTGGAATAAACCAAGTCGAAGTCGTTTAGGTAGGTATTTATTTATTTATGTATTAATTATGTTTTCATTATCCATTTACAAACGAGTTTATAATTAAAACACAAAGTAATAAAACAATGTATTCAAGTAAACAAACAAATTAAATATAAATAAGACAAATGAGTTTAATTACAGATAATTAGTAAAAACTAAATTAAAAATACTTACACGTCACCAAAAAGATCTATGAAATTGCTACCACCAACCTGGATTTCTTGTTGGACATTAAAATTTTAGAAAATAATTCAAATAATATGAAAATACAGTAAATAAACAATGACCATAAATATTTTATATGGTTTAAACTTAGGATCAGCTGTACCAAATTGGTTAAATGAAAGTTAAACTGAACTTTGTTAGAACATTCAATTGTTATAATCGTAACACTGGATATTAAACGAAGTTCAGTTAAACTTTTGCTGAACTCTGTTGGTAAAATCGACCCTTACTCACGAATATTAAGCTAAACACCAGCATAAAAACAACGCTGCTTGGCTGATTTAGCAGACACTGAGTACACAATGAAATATTGAGCAGATACAATGTAACATTGGTTAAGGCCAAATGCCATAGTGAAATATAAAGTGATTATAAGGATAATAAAAATTATGATTTTTTTGTAAAAAAAATTGATAAATCTAATTTTAGGCTAGCTTTTGTTAATATATACCTATTTCGTAACAATTACACTTGACATCTTTCGCCAAGCAAACAAATATTTTCAGGCATGGATACTACAGATACGAAGCAAAACTCGACTTATCTTTTTTTGTATTAAAAATATTTTTTCAAGTTGTATTGCTATTTTTGTAAAAATCAGCTAAGCAGCTAAATTCCGTTTCAATTGGGTATAGTATTTAAATATAAATTAATTTTAAATTTAAATTTAAATAAATTTATATAAATGGGTAGGTATTTTTATGAATAAATACATTTTTAAGTGTAAATTTAAAAAAAACTCGGAAGTAACTTATTCATTTTATTTGTTGCTAATTAGTTGTAGTAATTGCAACATTGAAATTATTTATTTTTTAAAAAATAAGCGAAGTTCACATGAATTTAGCAAAACACTATCATGAAAAATGAATACATCGGGAGTAGTATTCTAAAATAACTATAGTGTCCTAAACTGACAACATACATCAAAGACATAATAATTTTCTTATTATAATGTCCCTATTCTGAGTATTATAAAGGAATAATTCAATTAAAAATTATAATATGCATATAATTAATCGTAGGTATGTCTAGTTCTTTAATATTTGTGGTGAACAAATTCTTAGGTTTTCATTTATTTTCGGACAAAATTTTAAATATATCAAGCAACTAAACGTTCGTTGTATGCCCATAAAATCATTTTAAACTTAGTAAATTTAGTTTTTTTATTTTTAGAACCAGACCACGAATCAGAAAGCAGTAAAATTGATATACAGCAAGACGATGAAAATTTTCAGGATAACTGTCAATCAGATAAAGGTAGATAATTTACATAATTAAGACAGAATAATAATTTATTTTTATAGGACCTAGCATTTCTTTACAGAGAAAAGGTGGAAAAGAACGACAATGTGGATCGTGGAGTGCCCAACACAAGTCTGATGAAGCAGTTTTTTAAAAAACATATTAGAGATAAGGTCACTCTAAAAAAACATGAGTGCCTTCAGTGCCAAAACGTGCATAAAGATATACTTGAAGACAAAACTTGTTTACAAATAAAAACATTTGTTTATAATACTTTTAAAACAAATAAAAATTTTATATCTGCCATGTTTTGAGTCCGTTTATTTGGTTTAAGTTTTATTTCTTATATTATAACACATATAATAGCTAAGCAATAGGTATAAAAAAAGTGGTTCTATTCGCAAAAGGTTGGAAAGAAATGAAATTTAGTGGAATGGTCGACATTGGGCCCCTGATCGTACCTCAGTTTGCGACATCGAGAATTGCCGCTCAAGGGGTGGGGGAATGAAAACTCTGTGTCGCGACGCTTTTCGGGAAATAGCGTCGTTATGGTAAGGAGAGTTTTCGTCCCCCACCGCTCGAGAGGCAACGATCTTTCGACAAATGTAAATATAATATATAGTTTTTGTAACATTTAAATACTTGAAAAAGTATTCTTTTCAAGCAAACTAAACTGTTACTTTGACGAATTACCAACCATTTTGTACATCAACTGAGGTAAGTTGCCTATAAAAAGTATATAAATACATAATAAACAATTTTAAATTAATTACCTACATATCTAGGTTTAGAACCATCCGCTACCGTTTATACCTATTCCAATATCATTCAATACTATATCTTCCCCCTCCCCCTCTTTTGCCGCTTGAAATACACTGACTTGACCACAGCAAAGATTAATAAAGGCCATAATTATCATACTTAAATATCAGAGATTTTGTAGTTAAGCTGAGCTCTTCTACGATGCCAAATTTGTGGATCTCATCTTGGTTAGAAAATAGCTAGAAATAATCTGTATATACAAGTTGCTTATGCTGCCCCCTGCCAGACGATTTGTGAACTTTTGGTGCATAAAAATTGTAAAAATCAGATCGAAAAAAAATTAAAATTAGGACCACCTTATTCACACATCATGTGTGAATATATACATATATATATTATATATATATATATATATATATATATATATATATATATATATATATATATATATATATATATATATATATATATATATATATATATATATATATATATATATATATATATATATATATATATATATATATATATGCAATCCGGTTTTAGCAAGCCCAAGACGTTACACTTGACAGTGGATACGAAGCCCTCTTCGCTTTTACGAAGCCCAACTTCGGGCTTCTTAAAAACACTGTGTATAATTTTGTTTTAGAGACCGGTAGTGCCCTCTCTATTGTTGGCTAAAAAATAGGGAGGCTTCATAAAGTTGGAAAAAATATCAAAATATGCACCTTTAGTTCCTACGCTTCGGCGGTAGGGGGCCCAAGAGTCAAATGCAAATACATACAGTACTATATATATCTCCCGAACGATACGAAGCCCGGTACATTTGGCAACACTGCAGTCCCAGGTTACCAATAAAATATATCTATTAATAATTATTATATCTCGGGAACCAGTTAAAGTTCCTAAAATTGTTAAACACTGATTTGTCAAGTACTTACTTAAATACGCAACAATAAGGTTTAAATTTGGTACACCTGGTACATATTCAGATAGAAATAAAACACAAAAAATATTTCATAATAGATACATGCTATTTATTAAAACAAAACATTAACATTGTTATCTTAGAACAATTTTAAATAATTGGAAAGTAAAATAAACATACTAAACATGTAATGGAAACCAAATTTATAAAGACATAAAAGTTATCTCTCAGATATCTACGAGTATATCGCCTATTTTTGTCTGAATGTATTATATACCAATGTTTTAACTTTGGCCCAATCTTTTTTTATGATTTTATCTCCATACTTAGAGAGAAATAGGTCGCATTCGTGCTTTTTCGGTGTTATACTATTTTTTATGTGTTTACAAAAATAGTTTTCAACTAGTTTCTTTTCTGCTGACGTCCAGCGAGTACGTCCGGCAATTGGCTTCTGATGTGATGTACCTTCATCTTGTTTTGCCTCAGTTGTATTTTCTCTTAAATCCTGTACATTGTCAGCTCTTGCTTTCTTTTCTCCTACTTTGTTGCCATTCTCATCCATTCTAGATATTTCCTCGTTTCCTGTTTGTTCCTCTGTTTCCTCTGTGTCATCATAAAATCGTTTCTTTCTTTTTTTTGTGGTCATTCCTACGTCATTTTTGCTTTCCTCGTCACTAGCATCTGAGTTGTAATAATCTTCATCTAAATTAATTTCTTCTAAGTTTTTGCCACGAAA
>CAXKVY010007137.1:0-37932 GCA_964058915.1 Tetropium fuscum | reverse complement strand
ATATATATATATATATATATATATATATATATATATATATATATATATATATATAATATACACATGTATATAGCGCTCGCTTATAGCACCTAGAGCTATGACATTGAACTCTCCTTGGTACGTGGAGGCTTCCTACACGCTAGCTAGGCCTTTTAAACGGTCTTTTTACTGCAATTAGTATCCAGGAGATCGGTCAAATGGTGCCCAGGCGATTCACTTCACACGCTAATGCAAACCCGCGTTATACGCGAAGCAGCACTCCGTGGGCTATTGAGCACTTGGCGATGCTTAGCCGTATCCTGCACCACGCCAATGTGCCTATCATATTTTTAAAATTAATACATTTTCTCTGGTATATCTGGTGAGTTCCCCTGTATATCTTCGGAATCCAAGGTCCAATGCAAATGAAACTAAAATGGGACCCACTTGAAAATACCCTCTTTCCAACAAAAAGATAATTTTTAAAATTGATTTATAAATTACGGAGTTCTGCAGTAACGCACATAAAAAAACATATAACCGATTTGAGAACCTCCTCATTTTTTTGAAGTCGATCGGTAGAATTATGATGGAATAAGCCCACGGGGCGACCACTTTAAAAAACGTTTCGACAGCTTTACCTTATGGGTGGAAACTTACTCGAACTACAAAATGCACATTTGCAGGAAAAAGGGGGAAAGTTAATGAAAAGCACTTGCAATTTGTGGCACTTTAATTACCGGATCTTGTAGAGAAGATTCCGTTCTATAAAATCAAATTCGCTCTTCAAATTTCTGAAAGAGTTCTGATATGAGTGGGGATTAGTCAGCAGAGCAATAGGACATTTTCTCTCTTACACCATTTTCCCGTCCGATGAATGGTTTACGATAAATCTGCGAAAAAACACTCCTAGCGAGTGCAATCGTCGCGTCGCTAGGAGTGGTACCTGAAAAAGGGGATGTTCTTTTCGAATATTCGTACCCCGAAAATCATTTGTTTATAATTTATTTATTCTATTCACTATATTTAAGTCTCGTGGACTATAAGTGTATAGGAAGACTTAAGAAAATACCTACCTACCTATGTCAGTACAAAATGTCAAATTCCTTAATTATTTCCCATTTATGACCTAATATAATTATAATTTACATGCAACATTTCTCCTCATGAGTCTAAAACAGTAAGAAACAGGTATTGCAATTGTCTACTTCTAAATTACAGGCTTATTCCCTAATGAAGAGATTAGGGCGCCTCAGTCGAATGAATTACCAATAAGTAGGTACCAGAACATAAGCACCAGGTAATTAACCTTGTTATTGCAGTCAGAAATATTGAAATTTAATGTGCATTAAATTCCTTTGGGGGAATTTCATGATAACGACATCCCATTAAATAGGTCATCATTACTCGATTCCGAAAAATAATGCATCAATATTTTAGATATTTGACACATTATTTATAAACAAAATAAGTATTGTTTATCATTTGGAAATAGGTAGGTATATTTATTTTATTTTGTTTTGTAAACAATACAATTATGCTACGATTTGTTATTGCTGTCCGTTCAAATAGAATAGTTATGTTATCTGTGACACAAAAAAATGGTGTCTTATCGCTGAAAAGAGTTTTAAAGTTGCATTTTTAATTCACCCATATATTTCAGGAGAAATTATAAATATACAGTAAGTACATCAGTGTTATTTCTAATATGCATATATTGTATAATATATATATATATATATATATATATATATATATATATATATATATATATATATATATATATATATATATATATATATATATATATATATATATATATATATATATATATATATTTAATTGATGTTAAGTAGATATTCATACATTAATCGAATTAATATATGTTAAATTGTAAATGCATTTTTGACGTTACTAAAAGACACATTTTTCTACCATTTTTTACCATTTTTCTACCATTTTAATAATTTTGACATGTGTGTCAAAGGGTTTTACCTTTGACGTTAGGAAACTTACTTTTCTTAATCAGTTACGAAAAGTAAAATATTTCACAACTGATTTTGTAATAGCTATTTATATAACCAGTTGGGAAAAGTACTATCTTGTGTAACGAGCAGATTTCTGCGACCAAACGCCAGCGAGTTCCGGAAAAGGATACAAGTTACACAAAATAGTGTTTTTCCCAATGTGTTTCATACACGATTTTTTCTATTTTCACCAATTTTATATTTTATGACAAGAAAACTCTGAATTTTATACGTGTAAAACAATACGTTTTATTACAACGTTACGTAATATTTTTTAGTATAATTTTTATATTTAAAATTTCAGTCATGTTCCCTATTGCTACAATAATCACAATTGCTTACACTACATTAAACACCCAAAATACACTTGAAAAAACTGAGACATCAAAAAAACATTCTAATCAAACAGGTCATAAATTTGACTATATTAGTTATAAATAAAGAACATACTTAATAAAATACACCTAATTACGAAGTCGTTTTGAATATAAATATATTCAAAAACGTAATAACTGACAAAACAAAATATTAATCCAAAAACTCTGATAACTGAAAAGTGTGTTGCCTGTAATATATTATATAAAAGCCGAAAAATAATAGAAAAAGCACATATTTCAATACATTGCATACATATTTCATGTGAATACTTCTGGGCGCTAAATGGCTCTAATGCATTGATGATTCAATTCTCAATTTCACTAATTAAGTTTATCAAATTCTACTTGGAAAATAGATGACAATAGTAAGTTGTCTTCGGTTTTAATGGAATCAACTTACGAGTACATCTTAATTTATGAAAACTTCGGGTGTCCCTCAAGGATCAGCACTCGGCCTCATTTAGTATATATATATATATATATATATATATATATATATATATATATATATATATATATATATATATATATATATATATATATATATATATATATATATATATATATATATTAGCTTTGAAGTTCTTTGCTATTCATATTTGTTTTGTGAAAAGTATTCTTGGGTTTGTAGCATTTTATTACATAGAGAAATACATCTTCATTGAGGATCTTCAGAGCGGTAAATGATCAATGAAACAGATCGTACACCACTCTGAAGATCCTCAATGAAGGTGAAATGCAATGAAAGATTTATTTTCTCAAAACAAATATGAATAGCAAAGAATTCAAAAGCTAATATTCGAATTTTAAGCATGTTGATGAAAAGGTCTACTTATTCCCATCAATGCTCATTTATATCACATTGTTTTATTATAATTTCAATATACGATACAATACAATATACAATATACGATAAATATCTTATTAGGCCCAAATGTAGAAATAAAATCATAACTTATAAAATGCACCTCACACCAAATGTCAATTTTAAAGCAAAACGAACCCAAATTGAATTAAAATGTATATATACATCTATTTTGTTGTCGGATTTCTACATTTCAGTCTAGTTAAATATTTATTGCATCCTATAATAAAATGTGATTAAAAATAAACGGTTATTTGACAGTTTTTTCTTGCCTTAACTTGCGAGCCCTGGTATGTTTGGGAAAATATGATTCTGAGAAAAATATATGCATTTAACCTTTTTGGAAACGCTCTTAAAAATAGCTATTTTTAGTATACGCTCCCAAAAATTGCTATTTTGCGTACTCATTTGAGTTCGTAAAATAAGTCTTTTCCGGACTCGTCCCAAAAAGTTGCCATGACTATGTTAACTATGTTGGCATGGTAAATACATTATGAACTTCACTGTTTTCGAGAAATATTTGCTCTGATGACATTAATCATATATAACAAGAGGTTTGATTGAGTTTTTTTGGCAACGTTTTGTAGGGAAAAACGTTGTATTTTATGTACTTTTTTTGCAAAACTGTATTTTTGGTAACAAAAATAAGTAATTACGGACTCATTTGAGTCTTTTTTAGACTCAATCCAAAAATATTCCATTATAACTTGTGAGGATCATTGGGGTAAATAAAGCATAATGGTTCTATTCAATTAAGTGGAAGTAACACATTTTTCTTCGTGTTTTCAGTAATATATCCTGGATTTTATCGGTCTTTGTCACGCTTACTTCTTCATAAAAAAACCATGTTCCATATGGTGTTCGTGCAACAAGTTTTGGGACATGTTAAAGTAATAAAGAATGTGTTTACATCATATACCTTTTGCTTAGAAGCTTTATAACAATTATTCTTCCAAGAATTGAATAAATAAAAATTTTTTATACCTCAGATAATCAATACCTATTGGTTTATCTTTGTTTATATTTAACATCGCTTGCAGTTACAAGAACATACCGCAACATTACTAATTAATATAAAAAGTTACTATATCAATTGGAATTCCTTAGTTAGAAATTATTCCTATCAATTAAATGGTTCATACGCAGATAAAAAAATTAAATATTGAAATTTTTATTGCCATATTTGCCATTACTATACAATTAAATCGTTAGGTGTCCAATAGTTATCTTAATGACCCATAGGGCACTTGGGTGGGGATTAACTCCCTTCCAATTTGCATATATATATACTTAAGGCAGAATAAGCCACCAGTCCAGTGTGTCCTTAGAAAGAGTTACTTTTATTTCTCTTTGGTGATCTAGCTTTGATGAATTTGAGGATCATAAAGCTAGATTCAGCAAAGAAATATGAAGGTGGCTGAGCAACATTTAGTAAATGTGACATGTGTCGTGTGGTGATTTACGGTTCTTTAGAGAATTAAGGAACTATCGGTGTGATGTGGTACATTAGAAAACATATCACAGCCTTAGTTGCTTTATTAGACTAAAGAAAAATCAACGAAATTGTTATGCCGATACCCACAAACGCCAGCAGAACTATTTGCTTTGGGATAAACTATACTCAGTCAGATGTTTCTATTTATCATCACTGGGTAGAAGTTTGTCTCATAGCAAAAAGTACAGTCAACAGTTTCCTGTGATAGATGCAGATTTGGGCGGCCGAGGAAAGTTTGTCTGTGAGACAGACTATATTCAGTCGATGTGAATATGAACATCACTGGGTATGAGTTTGTCCCGCAGCTGAACTTTCAGTCCACTACAAGGTGTGTTAGGAATTGAAAAACCCGAAAAACGGTAACATTTGATGATTGTTGCTCAGGTTATGGTATGTTTTTTTTACATCACCGGGTGATAATCATCCTGTGTTGCCTCTCCATCAACGAAATTATGGTGATATAATATTGATGTGTGATAGCAATTGAATATTTTTATTCTTTAAATTTTTGACATTTACAAATAGTACCTATTGCTAGTAAACTCAATTCTTATTTGTAGTTTAAATAGTTTGTTGTTAGTACATAAGTTTTACAATTATTATTGATCTTTAGCGAGGTAGCATCTGTAGCCCAGTCAAAATAGACATTTAGGTCTGCAAAAATTCGCATAGAAGTGACAATTCGTACAGGTCTGAATACACTTTTATGCAGGTACAAATGAAATATCAAAAGTCCCCACCGATTACTTCTGCTGAAAGTTTAACTCAAGGCCAAAGGGCAAAAATATCGTAGTTTCGCATATTTCTCTTAAACGGTAACTGTTAATAAGTCATATAAAAGTTGTAGATTGTGCCATTGTCTACTAAAATATTATATATTTATGAAGGAAATTTCATGGTCTCTCTTATGCATTTTTCGTAGGTCGAAGGGCCTTCGAGTTAGCTAGGTAGTCTAATAAAGTAAAAAATGCCAGGCAATTTTTTGATTAATTTTCGAATTTTGAGCGCTAATATCTTGGGAGATTGCGAAATAATTTTAATATAGAGTATTTTGCAGCTTTAATTTTGTATAGAACTGCCTTAGCGCTAGGACCCATAAGTAGTTTCCGAGATATAAGCGAAAAAGGGTACCTTCTACGTACACCCCTGTACTCCGCTCATCTCCTAGGTTGAAACAGTGTAAAACTGTCAATTTCTTGCATTTTGTTATCTTATATTGGAACTATAACCAATATTTGTAAGATAGGAATTTAAATACCTACCTATAATTAAAAGTGAATTAGTACGATAGTTCATTAGTCTGGATTTATTATCATATTATGGTTTCCGTTTAATACGTACTTTTCCTAATCTATTTTGCATACTCTTACCTAATGACAAGTAGGTAAATAGGTACCTATTACATAAGTTAAATGTCAAGGTTATAGTAATCGTCTCATAGTAAAAAAAGTATCATAGAAAAATGAGTAGTAGAAATAAAATTATTGCAATAAGAAATTGCCCCAAAAAATTTTTTTCGCGAACATTTATACCATACGAAGAGATCTACAAGATACAAGCACGGTATTTAAAGATTTCAGATTTATTACGAAAAGAGTTCTAGAGTTCATCCTACAAGATACTACATAAAAGTTAAAAAAATAAACTAGAAATATGAAAATGTTCATTTCTCTATCAGTGAATGTCATAAATCCAAATGATACTGCCAGTTTTCTTTGATTTCAAGTCTGTCATATAATACAAGCAATAGTTTAAAAATCATTGGTTTAAATAATTTTTAGAGACCTAGATCACCTACATGAGATTTTCACATGCCTTTATAGCCTTTGATTTTGCTTTGAAGTTCGTAAGTCTAAGCGATGCCGACTCATAAATAATGGCTTCTGTTAATTATAGCATATTCTAAAAAAACAAAGGAGAAATATTGATTTGAGTTTATCGTAAAATATAAAAACAAATGTAAGCTCACTTAGTTTCAACTTTTGGATACCGGAAAAACGATAATCCAATTCCACCCTTTGTTGTGTCTACTGAACAATATACCGTGGGCATGTTAATACAATTTAATCTCTTTAATTATAGTTATAGTATTTCACATAATGTTTCTACAGGGCGGTAAATAAACAGTACAAAATTTCTGCATAGTACGGCATAGTCCCATTTCAACAAAAACATTTTTTCCTTGATTTCAACATTAATGTCATAATGATAGAATCTAATATCTAATCTATACTAATAAATAAAATTGAAGTCTCTGTAATGTAAAAATAACAGCTTTATGCTAACTGCATATGAAAGTATATACGGTACTTATAACAAAAAAAACATTTTTTTCCTGTCTGTTTGTTCCGGCTAATCTCCTAAACGGCTGGACCGATTTTGACGGGACTTTCATTGCCAGGTACTTGATGTTATAGGAGTAACTTAGGCTACTTTTGTTTTAGAATAATAATTAGGGTTCCGCGCAAATTAATAAAAACTCATGAAATTGTAAACAAAATCCGTTTTCCACAACGGCTGGACCGATGTTGACGAGACTTTCACTGGCAGATAGCTGATGTAAGGAGTAACTTAGGCTACTTTTATTTTACAAAAAAATTAGGATTCCGCCAAAAAAACATAAAATCCAGGAAATTGTGAGCAAAATCTGATTCAAATAGGGAAGTATACATCTAATTAATAAATAATTAATTAGTAACGTAAATCTCCAGAGGATTTTTACTTATTTCGAGTAATAATCTTTTTCGAGTAATAAAGTAGCAGTGTCCAATACCGCGCGCGCCCCACGCACACGCCTTTTGCGCCTTCAACCGCTTTCCCCTCCCACTATTTAATATCACAAAGGCTGCCTATCGGTCGGGACATGGAGAGCGAGCTATTGATACGTTAAATTAGCGGGGACAAAGTAGCGGGTAACAGCTATAGGTCTTGCAGTGATCATTTTTCACTCGTGAACCCATTCTGAAAATCTAGGGCTCATGTTACAGCTGAAACTTCACTTAAGAGGACGCGAGGATCATAATTGACTCAACACAAAAATTCAATACAAAAATTTAAAAAAAAAGCGGATACACGACAATTTGACCGTAAATCAGGTTTTAACACTATCTCGCATAAAAGAAACGCCCTGTCCGTTGGTGCAAGAATAGGCTACAACGTACGGCTACATATCTTACTCTAAAACCAATGAAACATGTATGTTTGGAGTTTGGAGCAAGAATCGTCCACGTGAAAAACATAGCCGTATGTTGCCGTAAATCAATGGTTATATTTATGTAATATGGCGACTTATTGAATTGCTGGTTAAACTATGAACTATGTATATGTTTTATTTATGTCCTTTACCATATGTATTATTGGTTTACTTGCAAATATTTAATCTTTTTATACACAGATATCTGATATTTTAATACTTTATGTGTTATTGTGGAAGAACGTCTTTAACGAACAATTACCAATTACCCTATGTGTATTTGTATATTTACTTTCCATTACACAATAAAGATTTTATTATTATTATTTTGGGTGCAATAAACAGCTATGCTTTTTGCATATGGATACAGTATGAATTTTGGTTGTCAAATTGAAGTGTCAACGACTTCTTAATTGATCTATCCCATATATATTATTCTTTAAACAAAAACTTGTCAAATGATTCAATAATACGTTTTTTTAATACTGTAAACTTGTAATATTGTACATAATGCGCATAGGACCTGTTTATTGCATCAACGCCTTTAATTATTATTAGGTTTTCAACTTTTAAGGAGTTTCTTCTGCCAAACGAGGGTTAAGAGAAAAATATGAAATTTGGTTGGATTGTTCGTTTATGTATTATACACCTACCCACCATTTTTTTTCGGCGAGGAGATTCGGCAACACTGTACGGATTGATTTCTAAACTCAACTTAGCCTCGAAATGGCATATAAAGAGCCTCAAGCTCATGGCTACGATGACTTTGGTCGAGCTTTAAAAGCACACAGGAACACATAAATATATGTGCGCAGGATGTATTCTTGAGTGGCGCGTTTAAATATTAATTTGTTTATCTTCAATTATTATAAAGTAAATCATTTTCATTAATTCGTAAATAATATTCATCACATGAAGCATCTTTTCAAATTGTGTGTCACCTAACCCCGCATTTAGAGCACCTGCAACTGAAAAACTGTGAATGAAGTAAACGATGCGTTGAAAAAAAAATCAAAATCTAAAGTTACAATACTCAATTTTAATGTTTCGAGAATATAAAAAACTACTTGTCAAAGGCACACTTGGTGTTTACATCTCGTAACACTGTCCGTTTAGTAAGCACTAAATTCAGTGAAAGACACTCTTGACATCGTATTGAGAATTTCGAACACAAACCTGATTGAGATTCTTTAACTGATTAACTTATTGTTGAAATTTGCGGCATTGACACATATCCGATATTTACCCATGGACCAAATAAATTATTCCAGTATATTCGGCAGTTAATACATGCTGTTATATATATATATATATATATATATATATATATATATATATATATATATATATATATATATATATATATATATATATATATATATATATATATATATATATATATAGCATGAATAGAAATTATTAAATTAATTGAATCCAAATAGATCCAAACACCATAGCATGTTATTTTTATTGTCGGACAGTATTGTATAATAATGTATTAGCATATTGTATCCACACTGCCCTCGCCATTTCTGATAAAAATCCTTAATGTCATCACTGACTGGACTACAACTCCAAAAATTTGCCGCCAAGGAAAGAAGCAACAGCCAATATGTCTGAAATTCATGTTTTCAGATTAAGGTAGCTTCATTAGGCAGCTGGGAACATCATTAACAAAATCCAGAAAGAATTTTATGGCACGATATGGGTTAAAAATGTTGGCCGTGGACTCTGGTACTATTATTATATTGAACAAATATTTGTGTATATGTATTTACATGTACCTACACAAGAGAAATCACTTAATTAAAAGAAAACTACACTAAATTAAAAAAAAAGAAAGGTTCCTCACGTATCCCTTTTGTAATGTTCTATAACAACATTGAACTTTCTAATCCTAATGATATTATTAATGCGTTTGGTAACTACGTTAACACACACTACTTTAACCTACTGAATATCTTATATGAAGATGTTTTACAAAATCTGAAACGATCTAAAGATACTTTTACAATGGGCGTAGATGGTATTCCCAGTTTTGTTCTAAGATACTGTGCGTATGTTTTTGCCGAGCCACTACAGATCTTATTCAATTACATCCTACGTAATTGTTCCTTCCCATCTTATTGAAAAAAAACATACCCAATACCAAAAAAGGGAAATCATAATGTATCAAATTATAGAGGCATTTCACTACTGTGTAATTTCTCTAAAATCTTTGAAACCATACTATATAGTAAACTTCGATGTCATCTATACAGACTTCCAAAAAGCATTTTATCAGATTGACCATAAAATACTCCTTTTGAAACTAGAAAGTATTGATTTTTCTGAAGAATTGATTAAATTATTCACCTACTACTTAAGCGATAGACACTTTATGGTCAGATATCAAAATTTCAATTCAATATCATTTTCTCCAACTTCGAGAGTTCCACAAGGTTCCAATCTGGGCTCCATATTGTTTCTATTTTTTATTATGATCTCCCTGAAGTCATTACTTGTGAGCATTTGTTATTTGCCGATGATTTTAAACTCCACTCTAAAATTAGATATTCTACAGATTCCATCCATCTTCAAGAATGCATTAACAGAATATCTTCATGGTGTAAGACAAATGATCTTAAACTCAATATAGCTTTAGCTAGTAGTAACGTAATGACTTATACTCGCAAAACTACTTCATTAGGAATAATATCATCAGCCGACTTGATGTGTTCAAAGATCTGGGTTTTATTCTGACAGCAAACTCACTTTTGTTGAACATATAAACCATATTGTTTCTAGTACCTTTACATCTTATGGTTTCATTTACCGCAATTGCCGGGACTTTTCCAATATAAGCACTTTCAAATCTATTTCATGCTCTGGTGAGGTCAAAATTGGAATACAGGTCGATTATATGGTAACAGATTTATCACGTTCATTGTCAACATTTAGAATCAATCCAAAGAAAGTTCTTAAAGTTTTTGATCTTTTTGCAAGATGGACCTTATCCTCCTAGAGGTCTGGATCAGAATAGTTTACTTACGAGATTTAATTTTGACTCTTACCAGACGTAATATCATGCAAGCTTGATTGCCCCAATCTTTTAAATAAAATAAATTTTCTGATACCTCGCCAAAATTCTAGACAGCAGTCTTTATTTTACTGTGTTGCTCCTAGATCAAATATTTTAAGAAAGTCCCCAATATCTCTGATGTGCGAACTGTTTAATCGTATCGCTTCTGATTGTGATATTCACTGTGATAATTTGAAGAGTGTATGTAACTGGGTAGGTAGTTTAGCTTAAGTATTACTTGTTTAATTTGTTGTAGTAAATTATATTTTGTTTGTTTTATTTTGTCGTTATCTTTTTCTCATATATATGTGTATACACATTTACACAGTGTGTATATATATATATATATATATATATATATATATATATATATATATATATATATATATATATATATGTGTGTATATGTATGTATGTGTGTGTATGTATATGTATACATGCATATTTAGTTTGGCTAATAGGTATTACGTCTTATGTATTGTATTGCCGTTTTGAATTATTTTACTTATAATGTTATATTATACTTATTACATATTGCTTTTATTCCTGTAATTGGAATCAATAAATATTATTATTATTATTAATTAAAATGTTTCCTTACAAAATGTACCTACCTATTACCTATCAGGGGGAGTAATCTGATATTGAAAATCAAATAGCACATCTAGATATCAAACAGAAAAACTCTCGCCAATGGTATTAAAGCACAAGTAAAGGCAATTTGGTGTTTTTATGGTATATATGCTGCTTTTTATTTGTGTTTTAACTTTATCCTACTAATCACAGCATAGTAGTACTTCCATAGAGTATAAAGGTTCTGGAATAGGTGGGTATTGTTTAGTACGGCAAGTCTTCAAGTTCATGGCACTACTATTATACTGCTACTGAGACAAGTATATACCTAGCGTGACATGATACGCTAGGAACACTTTTAAATGCTAACCATGTTTTCATAATGTTGTTTGTGGAAGAATGGATGCGATTTGAAAAGTGGTACAACAACATTTGTACAAAGCCGAAAATAAAGTGCCTGACGTCATTCTAAGAAGTTTTCTTGTTAATGTACCACCTGTCTTAAAAAGATAATTCTATATAAGAAAGGCCATTCTCACTAGAGAAGGTATGCAAATATTTGTCGTGTTGTGTATTGCTAGTATCAGATATTTTACGATACACTGTTCTTAGATTAGTTGGCCAAAAAAGCATATGATCTAAGAAATACAGGACTGATTCTGGAAACTGTTCCTACTACCCTGGCCTGCTGTAGTTGTGAGGTGAAAATACATCTCGCAGGCTTTTAAATAGGTGCCCCAGGCCAAGACGTCCCGTTAGTGGATAAAAGTCGGTCACTCCTTCGGCCTAGAGTTTCCAAAAGAAACTTGAGAGGAAGCTCCTCCTGCTCTGGAAGTTTCACGTAGTCACACCCTTATATAACAGGTCAGATCCATCTTTATTTCATCTCAATGATTATGTCACAAAATAGGTGCGGCTCCCCTGGATAATCTACTGTGTACTTGATATATCAACCCCATTTCAACGTGTATCGTGTGTAAATGTATTAGAGACTTTAATTACATTCAGTATTAATTTTAAATAATAGATTAATACCCCGTAGAGGCATATTAGTAGTCATTAAGTAGGTATTCACGATTAGAATGATCCTATAAATTAAAAAGGTTGTTGTAAACCTAAAATAGCACTATTTTGGGGGCTTAGTTTTTGAACTTAGTTTTAAACTGTGTCACGATTGCTAATTGAAGATACAAAACAGTGAATAATATACTAGGGAATTGTGGAAAAATGGCATATTTTATTAGGTCAATTCGATAAAGTCGGGAAACCCAGACATAAGACATTCGGTTGATTAAGTTTCCCAATCCATAAATTAAGCGACAGGTAAGGTTTATAAGAACATTCTGAAGATAGTTGAATTTTCCACGTTTTGATTATTGATACCCTGGGAAAGTAGGTCTGGGAACCGAAAATCATCCGATTGGAAAAATATTGCAATTCAGCATTGCTAGCGTGGGACCACCGAGACTGAAAAAAGACAGGTGGGTTTTAGGGGGTGCGACGGACGCAGGGCGCAAGGTATTGGCAACTGTTTCGGGCGAACTTACTGGTTTTGTTTTTTTTTGTAGAAATTGGTGGGTAAAAAGAATTAATTAGGGAATTGTTCTTAGGTCATTTGGTGTAAAGGCTAGGTTTGATTGTTAAAAGCGCCGAGATTCAAGTAATAAGTGAAAACACAGTTGTAGAGGGTAAACGTATTGTTATTGGATAACTAAATTGATTGCGCATCGCATGGTTAGCTAAATGTAAGTGTTAAATATTAAGGACTAATACACTTGATATATTGTGATAGTACAGGGGAAAAAGTCAATTTTCTCGTGCAAAGGTCCATAATTCGAGTCCAAGGCATAAAAATTTATTTTTCATTTTAATTTTTGTTTACGTGCTTCATTCCGTACATAATAGTGTAAATAGTGTAAATTGTCCCTTGGGGGTGTATTAAAAGGTATTGGTCTATCACCTATGACGGGGGAGTTAACGTAAGGGGGGAGATACGTATTTTCCCCATTAAAAAGGGTAACTGCGGTGAGAGTAAACTTAACATGTCATAGGGAGACATAAGACACGGAATAAGTTCCGAGCAGATAGAGGTATTACTTATAAAGAAACTCACCTATTCCTAAAATTTTGCGAATAGAGCATTTTATATAGTGTAGACTAGAAGACTAGAAAGATATGCAGCTGTTACGGTAGGTTTGATAATAAATAACAAAAGTGACACTTTGTGAACTAATAGCAGAGTCGAAACTTTTTAAACTTTGAGGGCTATGCCTAGGTACTACCCCAAGTCCGTGCATTCTAAGCCACGGCCAAGTCTACGTGGTTCACTTTGCTGCTATTGCCACGTTATCAACAAAATTTAAGGGCCTAGTAGACATTTTGGGGAAGTCTAAATTAGGGGTAGTTAATTTGGTCTCTATCACTCCGCGGTTATTCGGAATTAAAATATCAGTAACCTGGTGGCAGCGAGCTTACCGGTCTTTTAATAACCACCCCATAGACAAGGCAGCGTCTCCGTAGTTTTAGAAGGACGCGACGTCTGGCACCCGCCACTTGAAACCTAAAGGGCTAGCGTTACAACCCTATACTGAGTACAAAGAGGTTCATTAAATTAAAACATATTCATTAAATTTGTTAAACCGAAAAAGCTAGCCTTTTCTTTGATAAAGTTTTCGGCCCTAAGTCTTACAAGTGGCGAGACGCAATGCAAAATAAAATTTCTTCGTTTTTACAAAATCTCAATAGATAATAAATAAAATAATCCTTGCCCACTCCCAGTGCTCGCCGGAGTAGAGCTGCCGCTAAGCAACAGTACCATTTTTATAGTACCACAATATAGTACCACAAAAGTATCACAAGTTACACACCTGCAGTGACAACATGAAATAAATAAATAGAGCATTTACCTTATTAGTAAGACAGTTAATGAAATCTTGCTTCATATCAGTAACAGACACCCTATCATTTGGCCTCTTTGGTCCACTCACTGATGATACCACCGTCGACAAGTCTAGTCCCACATTTTGTGTAAAGATAGGTTCGTTATTTTCTGAAGTATAATCACGTAATTGCTTTGTGGCTCTAAGGTAAGTTTCAATAACTTTTATCTGTTCTTCTGATCGATCTATGAATTAAAGAACCATTAGAAAGTTCATATTTTGAGGAAAGTATAATAAATTACTTGTTTGTCTCAAATAATTTAATGAATTTACATCTACAGGAAAGAAGCCCACGGTGGCGCCATATTCAGGGCACATGTTTGCAATGGTGGCGCGATCAGCAATGGAGAGAGCAGCTACACCAGGACCATAAAATTCAACAAATTTGCTAACTACACCCAATTGACGTAGATTCTGCAAATAAAGTTATAGATTAATTTAGTGGTTTGACGTCTTTGAATTATCAAAAATTACAAATATTTTCAATTCACAGAAGGGACTGAAATCGTTAGCTTCATTGTCAGTAACTAAAATGCATTTTATGAAAGAAGATGACGGTTTGACACACTAAGCAAAGAAGTTAATTTAAAAAATTATCTTATTTAGTGACAGATAGTCCAGTGCCAAACCGTATTTCAAAAGACAAAAAATCTACAAAATCTGTAGCAATATATGGATGGTAGGAAAATTTAGTATTAATGGTATATAAATTGGAAAAAATTAATTGGACCCCAACAAATAACCAAAACTAGACCTATTGGTAAAAGCGAAATGCAAAGGTTGTAGATAATTCAAACATCTACAACTTTTATTTGAACCATTTTTTAACATAGCCTCAACTCGCCAAATATTTATATTTATATATTTATATTTATATATATTTATATTTATATATTTATATTTATATATAAATAGATATATACAATAAATGTTTTTTAAAAATTCCTTTGAAACTGCATTTAACCCGTTTGCTTGCGCTTATTGTATATGTAGTCTTAGTACTCAACCGTCCTCCTATCACCATAGACTATTTACACACAAAAATTATATATAAATAAGGTTTGAAAAGGTAAGATAAAATTGAAGTCTATGGGCGGTGAGGTTTCCATGAGTAGAAATATTTATAACAAATTACTTTTAACTATTTACTTTTTATTATTATTATAATTTTTTTAGAACAATATCTCAACAATATCGAATACTTACACAAAATTAAAGAAGTAAGGAAACTATGAAAAAAGTATAAAGGTCTGCTAAATGAGCAAACTTACTTTTCAAGGGAATTAATAATATAATTATTTAGAGGGTAAAGTGTAAAAAATATATTACCTTTGTAATGGTAAGTACCAAATCTGTAGAAGTCACATATTGATTCAATTCGCCATATAGTTTGTAACCCACCACTTGGGGTAATAACATACTAATTGATTGTCCAAGCATAACAGCTTCAGCTTCAATACCGCCCACACCCCATCCTAAAACTCCTAATCCATTGATCATTGTCGTATGTGAATCAGTGCCTACCTAAAAAATAAATAATCCTAAATTAATATTAAATAAACAATATAAAAAATAATTAATATTAAACTAACAAAGGCTAGATAATCAGACTGCATGGTACTGCAAAGTAGTCATGGATATAATATTGTGCGTGCATGCATTCTTCAATTGATAATTTTGGGATGGCGTAGGTCTGAGGGGCATATGTCAATTTTGACGTAGATTTTGGAAGGGGGAGGAGTATTAAAATACTAAAATTGTGTGCTGTTGTGGATTGTTTTAGGAAGAATTTTAGACTGTTAGTTAAAATGATGTAATTTACTTAATTATATGTACTTATAAACAGAAATAACTCAAGATAATAGGGCCGAATTGTCAAAATCAGGTGATCCAAAATGTCAAAAATCCAAAATCAATTAATTAGGCAATCCAAAGTACGTGAACAATTCAATATGGCATGGAGGGCAAACCTTTGATATATGGCATTTGAATATGGCGTCTAAGCTGGGCTGATTTCAATGCATTCTCAATGTAAACATCTGTTTCCCCTCCTCATTTTTTACAGGTTGTTGGATTACTTCATTAAGTGAAATATTATATGGTTTTAGGTTATCTAACCTCACTTTCAGTGACATGTACATGTGTAGCTTGGTATTTATAATATAAAAAAATAAAGGTTACACGGTCATTGGTTTAGTTTGCCCTAATTTTTGTACGGGAAAAATTTGGATTGCTAATTGCATAAAAATGGCCATTATTCGAAACAGTTTTTCAATTTTCCACTTATATCCTTTATTTATCAGGTGATCTTAAAAAATACAGTTTTTGGTCTTCCAATGACAACTTTTTCATTCGTGAACGAATTTTCAAAATCTAGGGCTCAGATTGAAGCTAAAACTTCAGTTAAGAAGACCCCAAGGATGATAATCGACTCAACACACAAATTTAATATACAGGGTTGCATTAAAAGTGACCAAAATTTAAATTAAAGTCACCTTGCTTTCGCACTACAGTTTTTTAGGTCCTTAACAAATAAATAATTAAAAATAATAAACAAATAAATCAATTTATTAGTTATCCTCAAGGCCAAATTGTCACTAAGATTGTTTCTGAAACAAAGTTAATTAATATAGGGCATATTTAAAACAGAACGAGAAGGATCACTTTTACTACATGTGCATTGTGCAACCTTGCTTTAACATCATCAACAAGTCAACATACTTTGACAAGTTTCTCGTGAGACACAGTAGAGTTTTACATTTTTTGGCTTGCCCCTACCACGTAAATTGCTTCTCCTGTTTATAGATTTCGTGCTTTGTACAACAAAAAATACTGCGCAAATTTTTCCACAGTTACCAACGTTTAGTTGAAAAACTAATCAATATGTTGTCTCTATCATAGCCAGGTTCGTATGCAAGTCATTCTATATCGGTTAATAAAATTTTATTTTGTAATTATATAAATATATCATAAATCACATATTTATTTTGATGGCTACATGTAAACTTGGAAACACTAATTTATTGTATTTTCATTGAATGACATCTAAATAATTATAATTTGTTAGCAATTATTAGGGAAAAAAAGAATTAATAACTATCAATAATTATTTTAATGAACTATTTTTTAAAACTATTAATAATTGACCTGTTATTAGCTAATTCAGTTTATATTGCCTAGTGCATTTAAATTATTTTATATAAATAATTAATATTGAAATATATTTAAATAACATAATTTAAGACATATTTTTATATTAGATAGGTACCACATAAATTTATTGATTAATTTGCATATGAATGTCTTATCATCAAGTTATAATCGAGGTTATAACTCGGGTTATAATGTATTTCATTATAACACCATCATTTTATTGTTCTATCAATTACGAGTAGTATAATATGAGGAATTATTATTAACGTTTATTACAGACATTAAAATGAAATACATGTTCCTGATATATTGTTGAAAGAGATGTGTCCAATAAAAACACAAGGATAATAATTGTTGCTACTTACCACAGTATCTGGATATAGCACTGTATCCTTCCCTGTAAAAACTACACGGGCTAGATATTCCAAATTAACTTGATGGACAATACCACTTCCTGGTGGAACAATCAACATATTATCAAAGGCTCTGGCACCCCACTGGAAATAAATAACTTATTTAATTCAAATTTCAAGAAACAAGTTACAAGCATTTTCTTTACCCAATCAGTTTGGTTTGGTGGTCATTAGATATACATTAGTTTTTAATTAATATGTAACTGTTTGTAGTTACCTGTAGAATAACTGATATTTCACATAAAATGATGAATTTATGATAACTGAATATTACAATTATATAAAAAAAATTTCTGATGTTTTGAAAGCAATTCCATTATATTAAAAATAGAAATTGTCCAATAAGATTCGTAGAATAATTATTAAGAATTTTCAAACAATGCTTTGATTTTTAAAATCATATTCATGGAAATATTTGCAGACCTTGCTCTATATTAACTTATAATATCACAAGAGCTTAAATTATTTCCGGAAACTTTTTTAAGTCACTAATATTAAGAAAATTATTAATTATTAATTAAATTATATACTTTTCCTAAAATATTCGTGCCCGAAAAAAAAATTTCAGGAATAATTTACACTCATGTGGTATTCGGTAAGAAAATTTCACACCCCAAGTGTAAATCAAACTTGACATTTTACTACAGTGCGATTTGTATTTTATGTTAAATTAAACTTTAGTGGTTGTAAAGAAAATAGATAAGATGGCAATGTGTAGATCATATGTTTACCTTCTCAGCTGTCAAAAAAGTTCCACTTATTTGACACCTTGCCTCGAAAAAATTCGGAAATTTTTCTGGTTGCCATGGTAACGAGTCAAAATAAAGCATCTTACTGGTTTTAAAGTAGAGGTGTGAAATTTTCACTTATAATATCACAATACCTTAATTTTTTTGCGGAAATTTTTTTGAGAGCACGAATATTTTGAAAATTAATAATCATATAATTTTCTTAAAATATTCGTAACAGAAAAAAAATTTTACAATGACAAATTATTTAAAATAAATTATTTTGGGAGCAGTAGATATGTTGATGGACCATAGAAATGGTATGTTTAAAATACTTTGTGTGATTTGTTATTGTTATATAATTTATTTTTTTGTGAAACGTAGTGTCTGTGAAACGTAGTGTAGTCACTTTTGATTTGTTAGTTTGATTACCAGATGTGTCTTTAGATGATAAACATTTTGTTTAAAGTATTTGATAACTATAAAATTGTTATTGATATTAGATAATATAAAGGATAAGCGTAATATTATTCCCTTATTTTATATAATTGGGTCTTAAATTTGTATGACCTCTAAACAACATTATTATAATTACAATAAATTAAAATATTTGTTTAAGTGCCTATTTTGCTTTAATAATGCTAAAAATAACTGGTTATTAAATTGTTTTCAATACAACAAAGTTAAGTAACATTTTAGGAATTGTTAGAATATTGTTAGAACTGCAATAAACATATAAAGATAATGGATAGTTGAATTATTTAAGTTAACATAATTACCACTTTTCTAAATCCAGTATTCTAAATTTTCTAAAGCTTTGTTCAACTTCTGTCGAAAGGCAACTTTGCGCAACAAATGTAAATTTGGTGCGCTTTATAGTATGCTATGGAGGAAATAATATAAAAACTAAAAGACTAAAAAAAATAGTTGCTCATTTTAATGAGAAAGAAAACAGATCTGGTCTTTTCTCTTTGCCTGAACAAGGCGGCGAAGTTTACAGTCTAAATTGCAGATTTGTTCATCTGCCTAAGGCATCCGTCTAAATGTTTATTAGGTATATTCATTAACCATATAGATAGATTATAGATATTACAGTGTAAATATGAACTTCATCTAATTTATGCAATATGGATAATATAATTATCTAAGATGTTCATCTAATAAATATTGTTTTGGTTATCTCTAAAATTTCTAGATACCTAGTACATGTGCGTGCAATATTGTCATACAATTTATTTATTTTGTTTCATAGCAAATCTTGTTCTAGACAATCAATATTTGTTTGATCACTGAAACTTAAATTTTTGAACCATTTCTTGAACCAATTAAAATTATAGCCCTACCTATTATTGTGTGACCAATGAAATCATTAATTAGTGGGTTATTTTCGTCATAAAATGTAGCTGTTAAATTGTCACAATTATTTATAAAAAAATCTAATGTATGTGGGTTACCATCATATTTTGGGATGTTATCAATATAGTCTTAAAAGTTGATATTAGACTTGTCTAGCCATTACAAATGATGTTTGGTTTGATTGACTTTCAGGTGAATTTGAAAAAAGAATTTGAAACAGTTTGTGGTAGTAGTCTTACGATCCTACCTACCATTTTAGGCATTTCAAAAAATATATATAATAATTAGGATTCTGTAATAAATTAGTTTTTGTTGTATACCTACTTAACCTAATTCTATATTTCATCAATACAGTAAACTCCCGATTATCCAAAACCCGATTATGCAAACTCCGCATTATCAGAAACAACACATGAACCAGATTATCCAAAATGATTCTCGCTATGCCTCCGCATTAATCGAAATTTATGAAATGTATTGTAAATATTTTTTGGTTCTGCTACCAAGCAATAAAACACATTGTGGTGGCCGGAATGGGTCCGGACCACATTATTTCGGAAAATCGAGTCTACTGTATAGTATTTTGGAATAAATGTACTTATAATGGTACATTTAAGTACCTATAGACACCTATATCTACCGATTATACTCTAATTTATGTGACACAAATAAACAACTTGGATTAAACAATGGAAATTGTAAGTAAATATTCCGGAATAATAATTCAGTCAAATATCATGCAACAAAATTATGTATATTCATTTATCTGCTAATGCTATTGAGGCCTACCTTTAAAAATAAAAATCTCTCCTTGTTACGTTCAAACTCTAGATCCTGATTTTTTTCTAAAGCATCAGCCCTAAGAAAAAAACGTTTTTAAAAACAAGTACAACATAAGATGAATATTTTTAGACGGCACTGGTAAAAGTAGCGAAGATACTTACGTTCTGATAAAATCAACTTGCACAGAATGATCAATAACAAGATCAGCAGGGCAGATAGGATTGATTTTTTCTGGATCACCTCCGAGATCTTTTATAGCATCCCTCATAGCAGCAAAGTCAACTACAGCCGGAACACCAGTAAAGTCCTTAAACAAATATTATATCTTGCTCACGCATCGATAAGTAGGTACATTCTTACCTGTAAAATGACCCTAGCTGGTTTAAAAGGCACTTCGATACCTCCTTCGACATTTTGATTATTTTCCCAGTTTAAAATATTCTGAACATCTTGTTCTTTGACTTGAAAGTTATCGCAGTTTCTAACTGCCGATTCCAGTAATACTCTAATTGAGTATGGCAAGCGATCTGAAAGCATTCAAAGTAAATTAGCTGGTAATATGGTAGTTAGCAATATACCTAACTATTATATATAAATAACTGAAGTATAAAAATCTTACCATATTGTTTCCCGAGGGCTGATATGTCATAATATTTATACTCCTTTCCATCAATGGCTACAGATCTTAAGTATTTGCTATATGGATTACTATTGTCTAAAATAAAGGTTAGGTACGTTAAAAAACATCGCGAACTTATTTATATCTAGCTCTTACCGGCCATGGTTTATTAGTAAATAGTCACGTACTCAGTACAGAATAAAAAATATCGGGATTTTACGATAAAATTATTTATTATTAACAGGCGATAATGCTTCTTATATCACAATAATTATTCACAGTAGTAATACACAAACAACAAACAACCAGTGAACCAGTTCATAGTTTATCCCAAAAACAAACTTTTTAGATTATTGAAAACCGAATACCTAAATACACTTTCGGTTCGTTCAACTTCGCCAGTCATATGATTATGTCGATACGAGTAAACACATGTGTAGTGTAGAATGGTACTAATACTACTAATGTAATGGTAGAATTTAGAGTTTACGCGTTTACGTTCACTGTCCGTATCGTATATAAATAGGTAATAGCAGAGGTAATAGGTATATTAATCTCAAATGTCAATCCATGGCCTATGACCATCGACATATTATATAGAACTCGGTGCTTATGAATGAATGTGGATTTCTTAATCCCTTTCCGCGGAATCGCTGAATGAAGCACTGAACTGTGAAGCCAATCAACGGCGGAATGGAACCAGAATGGAACTACAGAAGAAAATCTATGGTGAAAGATTGAGACTTATAGCTTGTGTCAAGTGGACGAACTGAGAATGGACTTTGACTTGACTTGTTATGTCATTATGTCAAGCCGTTGAATGAAGGTCAAGTTTCGTAAACAGCTGTGATAATGACATACCCGAGAAGATTGGACATAGCTACCTTTAAACTAGTATCTACCTACTGCTTTAAACTTTAAAAAGTTTACGTTTAGGAATGTAGGCAACCATTAATACAGTCGAGACGTTCATTGTCTGGTTTAATAGCAATAGCATAAACATGTGGATCTGCGCCTCCGGAGGAAGGCTTTTTCGTGAATCCTTTATTAATAAACAACATAAACCAATTAAACAAAAACATAAACCTTAGTTTATGTAAACGTGGTTTATATTTATGTAACCAACGCGTTTGAAAACATCTTTTCACAACGCGTTTGAAAACATCTTTTCACACTCATTAGACTTGTGGGCCTCGCCCTCGGCTCATCCGACCAAAATGTCTCACTGGTGTGAAAAGATTCGTTTTCAAAACTTGTTATATAGGTAATAGTATTTTAAATAACAAATATTGAAAACGAATCATTTCACGCGAATGAGACAGCTTGGCCGGACGAGCCGAAGGCGAGGTCGAATGAGTATGAAATGATGTTCTCCAACGCGTTGATTAAAATATTTTTTCTACGATTGAAAAAATACAAACAATTTGATAAATATTTTTATTTAGCAAAACAATAAATTACATAAAAAAATAAAATCTGAAGACTTCAAAAATATGATGTTTAGTTGTGAAACAAGTTGGTTACTATGAAACTGAATTAGCCTAACCTACCTAAAAAAATACAAATAACAGATGTCCAGTCTGTTTTTTAAGGACTGTGTGTCACTGTGTCAAAAACATGGCAATACCACAGCTTAGTGGCAATACTACGTGTTTGATGATACAATGATAGATTGATAGTTTCGGGTCGTGGTTGCTGCAGATAAGTACTTAAATATATTTTAGTTAACCCAGAGAAGTATCCAATGTAGGTATATACCTAATGTAGGTACTTATACAATAATTATATTTATAATCATACTCTCGTTATTTCTTTTTAATAAATTGATTTTAATCAATTTTTAGAGAAAGAGAAGCCAAAATTTGTGACATTACTTCCAGAAAGCGGAGTGTAAATTAAGTAGTGCCGTAGTACCTGTAGGTTTAGGTTGTACCATCAATGATTATAGACAGAATAATCATTGGATACTGTTATACCTTGGCCTTAGATATTTTTGGTAATTCTGTTTACCAATTATATAGGTGAAAATACTTGCCCCGTCACCTAGCTCAAGGATAAAACCTAAGTCAACAGGAAGTTAAGGAAGTAAAGTTATAATAAATAGGCACAAATGTGGTGAAAGGAATTATTCCGGGGTGATTGGACGCCACCAGTGGTGAAGGCCACTGGACCTACACTGAGAAAATACTTTATAGACCATGATTAAAATTTTAATAATCATAGGAAAATATCTCAATAACATAGGGGACAGGTACGTTCTGCAGCTACTACTATTAAAGTCATCTTGCTGATGATGCTTTAATAACCCTCGATAAGCTGTATGCATAACAAATATACTGGCAGACACTATTCACAACACTTCCTACCACTGTAATAATATCTTAATAAAGGTTAATGTAGTTCAGTAAGAAAAGTTGTAAACTAAATTACTACTACTATTATGAAAAATAGCTGTCGTAATTAACAAATGTTCATAATGATACATACAATACTTAGTAAAGGTTACTTATGTATCTTCATATGATTATTAAAGAATGTTAATAGTGATTAGATTTTATTTTTGTTTTCACAGAAATCGAAAAGTTATCACTATTAAATAATATTACTGCTGTTATTATTTTTTCTGCATTATTTACTGCAGCTTCTATTTTTTCCAAGGTGACAATAAAACACTTCATTCTGAAAAAATAACATGTTTTATTTTCTATTATAAAATATTTGTAACAAAATAAAAAATCTAAAATAAAAATAACAATATTTCTGTGAAATAATGTGAGTTATATACACATTATACCAACTTCTTTAATATTATTGTTAATATACCTACAGGTATATATTTTTTGTTGTTTCTTAAAACAATTATTAAAATGTCCACAAAAGGGTTTCTTGATAGAGACTTTGACGACCAAAAAACACATTTTCTGACTGATGTATAATATACTACATAAGCAAATATATGAGTATTAAAATCAGTAACTTTTATTTCAACGTAAATAAAACGGGCACCTTTTTCTTCATTAAGAATTATTTCTTCTATGCACCCAAAAACTGGAGGAATGATGTCTTCTACCAAAATAATATCTTTTTTTCTAATAATTTTACTTTTAACCATTGTACCTTAAAAACGTTTCTTTCAAATAATTCCAATTGTGGCTCATTTACTGAAAAACCACTTGTAATTAAAATAGAACACATAGTAATACATTAGTACATATATAGAACACATTAGTAAGTAATAATTTGCATGTTTTGTAGGATGACCAATAGATATTAAACATTTAATCAGCTAATATAATTACTTACTTATGTACATCATTACACAGTATATACCTAAATATAAAATTCAACACAATAGATTTTTTACAAAGACACCAGAACCTACCTGCAAAAATGCAACGGGCAACGGCAATAGAACACACCACAGATGAACACGAATGGCACAGATATCAGAGTCAGACAGACAGACGCCACACAGACTACCGGAAAATTTAATGGCGGGATGCTCCCTTCATTCTTCAACACCAATGAGAGACGCAACGCATGCGCACAAAACTAATAAAAATAGTTTAATAAGGGCAGATGTTACTTATAATGCGATCATAAAATTGTTGAATAGGGATTATTACTAGTTTTCAGCATAATGTCGTGTATAACTGTAAGTATGTGCTTTAATAGGGGAAACTACAACCTTATTGACAGCATTAAGAAACTATAGGTGTATGTCTACATTTCAAAACTGCTGCTTGTCATATGAGCAGTGGTTATCAAATAAAATGCTACAGCAATAAAGGGCACATCAGCAAGATGACTTTAGCTGTGGCAGCTTTTTGTTGCTGTACTATAATTAAAAAAATATATTACAGTTATCAAAATTTTCTCTGCAACACACTTCAATAAACCAAATTCTCTCAGTGTAGGTACGACCAGAGACAATCGGAGAGCAACGAGACACTATACAACTGGCGTGGGGTCAAGGGCCAGGACGAACAAGAAGCAAGCAGAGGATAAAATGAAAAACTTACTTAAATAGTTAAAGAAAAATGCCAATTGGTTTTCAATACCACAAGAATGGTACAATCCGTCCTGTAATAACAATTATAGTGGTCAATTGTAGCAGAACGAGAAAAACAATCACAAGATTACCAACAACCACCTGTATTCAGTGGCGTTAGGTTAATTCCCAAATTAAAAAATTCTACTGTCAAAAAAAATATTAACTGGAAACATGATGAAGGTTGACTAATTAGGCGCGACAATACACACTTACACGCATACACGCTCTGCACTTCGAATGCAGGAACGTAACAATACCCATATTATGTAATGTGTATAATAATCGTTATTTTGTGACTCATAGACGGCTACATACACGAATATCACTTTGGCTCCTTGACTCCAGCATGCGCAGTTTTGCCACATAACAAATTTTGACAAATTCCGTCATGTAAGAATCTAAAAATATTCTTGGGAAACCAACTGGCCTTCCCATGCAGACCTTAGGTCACGTACACATTTTTTTATTATCTATATAATCACTCGTCGACCCAGTGATAAAAGTAATCGTGGCAAAACTGATCCTCCTGTAACGACAGCCCGTTAGGCTTCCAAGCGGCTATTCCCGACGTCGCGTCGGCGTCGCCGGTTGTGCGACGGCGACGCTGCCTCGCCTAAGGGGTGGTTATTTACAATAGCCGTAGCGCTTCCATCAGATTATCTATATTTTATTACCAGGATAACGGCGGAAATGGTAGTGTCAAAATTTCTACCTCTAAATTAAGACTTCCCCAAAAATGTCTGGGCCTTAAATTGGGTCGGTAATGTGGCAGTAGCGGCAAAGAGGGACACGTAGACCCGAATACGCCTGAAAATCAGTTAAAATGGGGCGGGTTTTCCAGAAAAACTAGAATATACTGACACTCTCAGAGATACTCAAAACAACCCCAAAATCGCTATTTGCAATAACTCAACGAATATTAATATATGGCTTATTACTATCTTTCTGAGCCACTACAAGTACATACAAAAAACATAGCTACTCTGATACTGATCACTGATCAGCGCTTGAGGTTTACACCTCCTCAAACTTACTATGTACCCTTAGATCCGTCTATAAGGTAAATATCACTATTTATGTGACAAATAAAAATTACCCCTAATTATCCTACGGTTTCTCTAGAACTTGTAGCGCATTAATCTACCAGCTACCTACCAGCTATTTCTGCTAGGTTAAGCTAGACAAATATTACATGACACTACCTCAGGCGTAAGGTGAGTTCTCTATGCTAATATACCTATTTCTTGGCACTTATTAAATCTGATACCCTTGTTTATACTATTTACTTTAATTTCGCAACCTTTACCTCTTTTACTCTGCGTTCAATCCTCCATTGTTTTGCGACAGACCAAATACCTACTAATTAATAAAAACTTCCCCCACGGGACAATATTTACAGTTTTACGGGCAATAATAAATTATATTTATTTAATTTTCATCCTATACCTGAAATATATACATGGCCCTTTCAAGGCGTTACTTTCTCGCCTATACTATCATATGCTATCATTTGTTAGTTATTAACAAGTACACTGAGAGAATTTGGTTTATTGAAGTGTGTTGCAGAGAAAATTTTGATAACTGTAATATATTTTTTTAATTATAGTACAGCAACAAAAAGCTGCCACAGCTAAAGTCATCTTGCTGATGTGCCCTTTATTGCTGTAGCATTTTATTTGATAACCACTGCTCATATGACAAGCAGCAGTTTTGAAATGTAGACATACACCTATAGTTTCTTAATGCTGTCAATAAGGTTGTAGTTTCCCCTATTAAAGCACATACTTACAGTTATACACGACATTATGCTGAAAACTAGTAATAATCCCTATTCAACAATTTTATGATCGCATTATAAGTAACATCTGCCCTTATTAAACTATTTTTATTAGTTTTGTGCGCATGCGTTGCGTCTCTCATTGGTGTTGAAGAATGAAGGGAGCATCCCGCCATTAAATTTTCCGGTAGTCTGTGTGGCGTCTGTCTGTCTGACTCTGATATCTGTGCCATTCGTGTTCATCTGTGGTGTGTTCTATTGCCGTTGCCCGTTGCATTTTTGCAGGTAGGTTCTGGTGTCTTTGTAAAAAATCTATTGTGTTGAATTTTATATTTAGGTATATACTGTGTAATGATGTACATAAGTAAGTAATTATATTAGCTGATTAAATGTTTAATATCTATTGGTCATCCTACAAAACATGCAAATTATTACTTACTAATGTGTTCTATATATGTACTAATGTATTACTATGTGTTCTATTTTAATTACAAGTGGTTTTTCAGTAAATGAGCCACAATTGGAATTATTTGAAAGAAACGTTTTTAAGGTACAATGGTTAAAAGTAAAATTATTAGAAAAAAAGATATTATTTTGGTAGAAGACATCATTCCTCCAGTTTTTGGGTGCATAGAAGAAATAATTCTTAATGAAGAAAAAGGTGCCCGTTTTATTTACGTTGAAATAAAAGTTACTGATTTTAATACTCATATATTTGCTTATGTAGTATATTATACATCAGTCAGAAAATGTGTTTTTTGGTCGTCAAAGTCTCTATCAAGAAACCCTTTTGTGGACATTTTAATAATTGTTTTAAGAAACAACAAAAAATATATACCTGTAGGTATATTAACAATAATATTAAAGAAGTTGGTATAATGTGTATATAACTCACATTATTTCACAGAAATATTGTTATTTTTATTTTAGATTTTTTATTTTGTTACAAATATTTTATAATAGAAAATAAAACATGTTATTTTTTCAGAATGAAGTGTTTTATTGTCACCTTGGAAAAAATAGAAGCTGCAGTAAATAATGCAGAAAAAATAATAACAGCAGTAATATTATTTAATAGTGATAACTTTTCGATTTCTGTGAAAACAAAAATAAAATCTAATCACTATTAACATTCTTTAATAATCATATGAAGATACATAAGTAACCTTTACTAAGTATTGTATGTATCATTATGAACATTTGTTAATTACGACAGCTATTTTTCATAATAGTAGTAGTAATTTAGTTTACAACTTTTCTTACTGAACTACATTAACCTTTATTAAGATATTATTACAGTGGTAGGAAGTGTTGTGAATAGTGTCTGCCAGTATATTTGTTATGCATACAGCTTATCGAGGGTTATTAAAGCATCATCAGCAAGATGACTTTAATAGTAGTAGCTGCAGAACGTACCTGTCCCCTATGTTATTGAGATATTTTCCTATGATTATTAAAATTTTAATCATGGTCTATAAAGTATTTTCTCAGTGTATTTACTGCTTTCGTCAGACTAAACGCAATCGAGTCCACGACTCCCACTTCGAATTGGATAGTGCCGTCCCTGGTGGTCTCCTAGTCTCTTAGTGACAGGTTCGCTATTTCTATTACCAAACCGCGCAAAAATCAAATCTCCCAAATTCGCTCGAACACTCGCCGGTGCTAATGCTCTTCGACCGTTGCCCGAATAGGGAACATGACCAAAATTTTAAATATAAAAATAACTAAAAAACAGCGTAGCGTTGTAATAAAATGTCTACTTCAAAAAAAAAATGGGAATGTTCCCTACTCTACCACTAAGTTTCGTGCCCGCTCCCCGAGAAATCAAGTCCCGCCTGCAAGTCCATCCGCGGTCCCACGCCAGAATTGCCGAATTTGCAGTATTTTTCCGATCGCCTGATTTTGTTTCCCAGGCCTACGCTCCCAATGTTACAAAATTCACAGCGTGGCAATTCGACTGTTTATATAAACCTTTATCTGCCGCTTAATTTACGGATTGGGTAATTTAATAACAGGATGATTGTGTTATGTCCGGGATGTTAGAAACAAATTTTAGGTTTGCTTCCAGCTTCTTACGTCGTCGTTGGACGTATTATCTGGAATTGGGTTACCTGATAGTCCTAATAAGGGCCTTGAGATATTTAAAGTTCATGTTTTATTGATATTTGATATTACAAATTGGCAATCTCTTTGAGATAATATTGTTGGTATGAGGGTAAAAATTTGCCAAATGAAAAACCCCCTTAAATGTAGGCCCGAGATAGAAGAACAAAGAGAAAAATAATATAAAAGCTTTGTCGCGATAATTTAATTAAAAATGTTATTATATATTGTAATTTCTAGTAATGTCATGATAAAATTGGTGAATTTTGTAGATTTTTTAACCAAAAAGATAAACAAACAAACAATTAACCAACCAACCAACCAACCAACCAATCAACCAACCAACCAACCAAACAAACACACAAAAAATGCTCCCTAAGGCGTGTGATCGCCCACCACTTTTTATATATCTGAGCAAATATGAACCGATTACGTAAATCGCCATTTTGGTATAGACAGAGAGGTATTCAGATATATGGCATACTTTAAACTTATATTTATGGTACCGTAGAATGGGGGATGAGGGACGGGATGAGGGACGGGGGGCAGAAAAAAAGTAAATAACGCCTAGTACTTTCTTGGGTGCACAAACTACGCGCTACGGTGCACAAACTACTCGCTTCTGCATCCACTGCTCTGGTATGTGCTTTTACTACCTGCCACCTATCTTGGCTTTATTGATTAATACAAATTGTACATACAATGACAGTGACAGTAACCAAATTATTCGTCTAACGTTCGGTAAAAAATAAAATCATTAGTATAAATGTAGCTCCAAAGAATGACTGACAACAGATACCAGTCAAAAATAACACATTTAGCAGAACCTGAGTTTGGCAGAGCAAAGAGAATACGTGTTTGGGAATATAAGGATACCCACCACAAATGTTATGAGTTCTATATCAATCCGAATCGACTTAGAACATGGAATTCCATTCTGTATCATATAACTCATGTAATAAATCCTAATTTTGGTGCCATACGTAATTTGGTGAGCATTAAAAAGAAAACGCTTACGCAATCCTTCGACGATTTAGACAACAATGGGAAATATATGGCTATTGGTGTATTTAACAATAATATAACATTTGTCAAACATGAGTGAGTATCTATCTATCTATTTATACGTGCATTATTTCTATCTTTAAATTTATTACTACCTGTAGAAATGTAGTGAATATTTTTGGTTCCACCCAACGGCACATTATAAACAAAGAATTACAGTAAGTTATTGTAACAGACGATGGGCTCATTATGTCCCAAACAGCACACAAATATCTAAAAGACGTCTAGAAAGATGCCTGGTTCAGATATCCAAGATATCTTATATACGTCTTCATACATCCTTAAGACGGCTTTAAGACATCCAATGTTACAAAACGTCTTTAAGATGTCTTATTGAAGCGTCTTAAAGATGCCGTGATCGGCATCTGAAAGTATTTATGTAACCAGGGAAAAGTACTATTTTGTGTATCGAGCAGATTTCTGCGGAACCAGCGCAAGCGAGGGAATAGAGAAAATAGGGCTAAAAACGGGTACCTACCGTATAGCCAGGTACTATCAACTTTAGCAATTTCCAAAATTAACCAAGTATATGTTCTGGTTTCTGGTTATATGTAGGTAGTACCTAGGTATAGTTACCTAGATTACCTATTATTGTTAACTACCTATATGTAGTAGTAGAAGAATTGTTGAAAAATTAGTAGGATCTTGGTAATTCAGAAAAAAATGAAATGAAAAGTTACCTACTAGAAACGTATTTTGAATATAAGTAAAATAAATTTTCCTCGGGTATTTTACTTTTTCCTAAATACACCTTAACGTAAAGAGTATAGGTATTATTACTACACTAATTTAAGAAATCTGAAATTTCCATGCGCCTACCTGACATAGCAATCCATTGTCCGCTACGCTTCTCATCAGTGTGAAAAGTGTATTATTGATGCCAACTGGAGTCGTCGCGACGACTCGTTCCACAATTTACAAACACACACTCATTTCCTCTCGCGTGAAAAAACCCGCGTGATAAGATACCAAAGGTTTTACTTTAGAAATAAATAGTGTATAGTTAGTTAAATGCGTAGCTCGTCTGCCATTTGCAAGTGGTCACCCAAATTAGAAATAATTAAATTAATTTTGGAAACAGTAGTATACAATCTCGTTATTCATACCAGGCTAAATTCGTGATTAAAATGTGCGGAAATATCATTGATCCAAGTAACCATCTAGTCAGTAGCACTTTTGAAGCAGACGCCATGGAAAATGCCGAAAAATCAGTCACAACCGCGTGATCGCATACCAGTATAAAATGTTAGCTTACAATGTAGGTAAAAGTATGCTGATTCTATATATGAAAAAAAATCAAAAGTATACAATCTAGTTATTCATACCAGGCTAAATTCGTGATTAAAATGTGCGGAAATATCATTGGTCCAAGTAACCATCTAGTCAGTAGCACTTTTGAAGCAGACGCCATGGAAAATGCCGAAAAATCAGTCACAACCGCGTGATCGCATACCAGTATAAAATGTTAGCTTACAATGTAGGTAAAAGTATGCTGATTCTATATATGAAAAAAAATCAAAAGTATACAATCTCGTTATTCATACCAGGCTAAATTCGTGATTAAAATGTGCGGAAATGTCATTGGTCCAAGTAACCATCTAGTCAGTAGCACTTTTGGAGCAGACGCCATGGAAAATGCCGAAATATCAGTCACAACCGCGTGATCGCATACCAGTATAAAATGTTAGCTTAAAATGTAGGTAAAAGTATGCTGATTCTATATATGAAAAAAAAATTGAGCAGACTTTTAATTCTTTAAAATTAGAGGGCAGCAGAAAATTTGGGTCCAAGTTCTTTGTTTTCTCAAATCTCGAATTAATTCTTTCAATGACTCGATGTAAAATAACATTTTGGACTTCAACACTAAATTTTGAATAAGCATTTTCAATCGGATCATCACGAGACAATTGACCAGACACTGTTTTAACTCTCTTGATTGTTTTCCCAGGCAAATTATTTTCCAATTGCACATCCTCACCTCTAGATTCAAATCCATTTTTTGCCTAATTAATAAATTTACCTGCTTCTAATTTAATGTTTGCCATATCTCTTTGAATAAATCTAAGTTGAACCAGTGCAGCAGAAACCAATTGTCGACTTTTAAGATATCTAATCCGCTGGTTTGTAAGTATTTAGAAGTGAACACCGAGTTCACTTAAATTGTCTTTACTTCACAAAATATTAAATAACTTTGACATTCACATTATTTAAACAGTTAACTTTACATTTTGCATAAGTATCTGTAATATATTGCGTTATAATATAAACGAATTCCATCAATTATATCAAGAATTAAATTTCTATTAAATTTAATTCTGGAAAATGGAATGAGTCTTGGTAGCCGCGCCGTGGGTGTGACGATGAAATGTTCGTTTCTTTATATGTGTAAAAATGATATGACTACTGTCAGTTCAGGCAGTTGTGCCAGATTACAAAAGTAATTGTTTTTTTTAAATCACTAGTGAATTAAACAATGTTTAGAGCGTTGCTACACGTTGAATAATTGACTTATAATATGTCAAAATTGAATAAAATATTATAAAACTGAGCGAACTATATTATGAACTTGTAGGTACCTATCATGTAAGTCCAAGAAGGGGGCGATAAATGATTTTCTTGCAATTTCATTTGTTTTAAGAAAATACTTTGTTTTTTTATAAATGCAGGTAGTTTTAGTAGTTTATAATAATAAATACGTTTTTCCGTATATATATATATATATATATATATATATATATATATATATATATATATATATATATATATATATATATATATATATATATATATATATATATATATATATATATATATATATATATATATATATATATATATATATATATATATATATATATATATATATATATATATATATATATATATATATATATATATATATATATATATATATATATATATATATATATATATATATATATATATATATATATATATATATATATATATATATATATATATATATATATATATATATATATATATATATATATATATATATATATATATATATATATATATATATATATATATATATATGTGTATATTTTTTTTTATGAAAAGTAATCTTGGGTTTATAGCATTTCATTACATAGAGAAATAAGCAAATAGACGAATAAGAAGGAATTAATTGTAGATATAAAATTAGATATAAATATCGAATTAATTGTAGATATAAAACTCTTTCGGAAATTGAATTGGCTAAAAAGAAGAAGAACAAACATATGATACATTGTAAATCAAATTCACCGGAGTATGAATTCCTGCGAGAAACCCATAAACGCAACTTGACCATAATATATATCCTCATAAATGGCATAAGTCGCCAACTACCTGCAAAAGTTGTTTTAACTGAGAGGGACTTACAAGCATGGGACGTCAGCATGGAATATATTACAAAAATATTGGATGTTCCAGACGGAATTGAATAGTAAGTATCAATGAAATGCATCTTATTGCGGAGAGGCAGTCGCTTGATCAATAGTAGTATTATCGTTATTATTTTGCCGTATTGTTGTTACACTTACGATACCCCGAAACTTTTACTTCATTGGTGGCTCGTTGCCTTTTGATTTGAGGAGCCTAATCTTATAAGTAGTGTCACTGATCCTTAATATGCGCAGCATAGGCATTTTTTTTTAAATTTGCCATGTCAGTGGTCTAAAATGATAGTTAGGAAATAAAGAAATAATACTTTAGACTGCTCTGTCAGTCAGTTATATTTTGCTGTAGTTAGTCGTGAAAATACACTTAGATAAATATTGTCCAGTAAAAACATTAATTATATATAAACACTTAAAATGTGCTTAAATATAATAAAATTATTATTATGAACAAGAGGAATGCATTTCATTCTGGCTTAAATTTTTACTTAGTTGGTAGAATTTTGATGGTTGCTATCTTGTTGCTATAGCGTAAAACAAAATCAACAAACAATCGTTTTATAATTTTCTGCCATTTTATAATTTTCTGAAGTTTCCGCACGGTTTCGAGTTTCGGACACGAAAGTATATTATCTTCGATAGTCGAATCTGTGAATCTGAAGTGCCGAATCTTCCGTTAGTGCGAAGAATGTGGTACACCACCGGAGCTGCAGGAGGCAGCCCACAAAGTGGAAGAAAGTTTGCTGCCGATAGAAATCGAGTGTATTTTCAAGACAAAATATCGATGATTTTTTGGCTAAAGTGCCTGAGGAATTTTTCCCTATCAAAGTAAGCAGAATTTCGTTTTACTTTTTACCTACAAAATAATACATCACATGTTTTTGATTGGCAAAAATATCAGAGGTTAAAGATGTTTTTTTAGGTTGCACTTATTATTGCAGTTTCTGGTGCATGTAGAAGTGACGAACTCCTGAAAATGAAGGTCACTGACATTAATATTCTGGAAGAGAAAATTATGATAGAAATTCCGGATACGAAAACTATATATAGAAGTAGATCTTTAATGATACAGAGCCGCATTGGGTCAAGATGGTTAAAAAATATATTGATTGCGTAAATATGTTCAAAACCAATGATTTTTTGTGCAGTGGAGATATGGAAAGCTATGCAATCAAGTTTTAGGGTATAATTCAATAGAATCTTTTCCGAGAAAAGTGGCTTCCTTTTTGAAGCTCCCTGAAAAATAGAGACGTTTACTGGGCATGCCTTTAGACGTACTGCCGCTACATTACTGGCTGACAATGGTGCAAATATTTTGTAACTGAAGTAGTTAAGTGGATGAAAATCCAGTGTTGTAGCAGAGGGGTATGTTGAGTCATCATGCACTAGTCAGTCAAATCAAGACAGCCAATTTGTTATCGTTGTCTAAATCTGCTAATATACCTACGACTACTTATGTCACATCCAATGAAGTATCTTTGCAGGATATAAAAATTTCCTAGCAGAATCAAGAAGGGCTTAAAATTTCGAACAATGCTTATAAAACTACCAATTTCGTTAGGTATTAATTTTAACAAATAATTGTCAGTACTAAACATTATTACAAATAAAAATGCTTTGATCTTGTTTGCTTTAAATAAATAGAAATTACTTTTCAATAAATACATACCTACCTAGATTTTTGTTTCGCTTTAAAAAGAATAACCATTAGTTTTACTTTACATAAATTAAATTCACCGATTAATCCTTGTAAGCGGCAAAGAAATCGAGCAGGGAAGTCGGGACGGGAAGTAGAGGACAGTAATATGACACTTACAAAATCTTAAAAAGTCAATAACGCCATTATTATGTGGTTGAAAATAATAGATATTGCCTTACGTTTGATGCTTGAAACTTCTCCACACTGTCAACGACACAATACTACGCGGTAAAAAACTGGGTTTAGTAAACTGAGACTTTTCATTGAGTTAACAGGATCTGGTGTGAGATTTTGAGTAATTTTCTTTAAATTACTCCAGATTGTGCGTATTTAACAAACTATTGATATCAAATTACTCAAAAATGAGTTTATATTAAAATTAACACAAAATATTGTGAACATTTTCACAATTTTGATTTCTTACAACTCAATATTTATTAATTAAGTATGTTTCGGCTATGCGCGTGCGCAAAATCCTGTCCCATACAGTGATACAGATTAGGACCAGTGTTACAGTCGAACGTCCAGCGAGGTTCCATATGAAAGTAAATATTAATGTATTATTAGTCGTGACTCGCATTTATTGTTAATACATTTCATTTTTAATATGTATTTATACTATTTAAACATGTACAGCCAAGATGAGTGCGGACGAAAAAGGGGTATTTAAACTTCAGTACTTGGGTAAGAAAGTGTGGTGCAGGTGCCAAACATCCGACTTATCCTGGATTTCTACCATGGATTTTTAATCGAGACGGGTAAGTTATGAATGTATTATTATTACCATCCAGATTTCTTGTACAAAGACGACTGTGGAACCACGGTAGTGGGTAAAGTGACTTGTAAAATGGCCGAATACAATATGTAAAACACATGTCTTCTACCTAGATAGGAGCGTACCTAATTAACGAAAATTTGAGTTAAGTAGGTATACAAGTATATTAAATAATGAGTTAAATTAACGCAAAAATTAGTTAGATGAGCTAAATAATGAGTAAAATTTAACATTTTTTTTAGTTGTGTTTGTGTAAATTTTACATTATTTTGAGCGATCTTTTGAATGTTTTAACGGAGGTTTTTTTAACACAACCCACATCCGCAATAGGGTTCAAAACAGCCTGAAAATTCTGGAAATGTCAGGGAATTTTAAAACAATGTGAATAATCCCGGCGTTCGTAATTGTTATCTATTTATAACTGGGCAGGTAAAACAATTGAAAGTTACACTCTTAAATTATTACAATCTGACTATACTGATTACCCTTCACCATTCACGTTTTGACAGTGACATGTCATGACATGTTTGACACGTGACATGTTTGACACGTTTTGACATATGATGACAATAAGTGTTAATTTTTGATTTTTGAAAATTACTGGTATGCTGGTACCACATGAGCATTATTAACAACATAGTGACAACGCCCATAAGTATAAAATTTTAAATGGAACACCTTGTATATTTTTGCACCTAAAATGTAGCTCATTCTTTAAGCTTTCAGAAAACATATGACTCTTTATGTTTCTGTTTGCTGGAAGTCACAAAATGGTATTAGACTTAGTGTTGAAAAAAATTATGGTCTTGGTCTTGCAAATTTTCCAAAACCAAAACTACTTTGTTCATCACTAAATATTGTTATTATTTTTATTAACGTTGGCATGAGTAGTTGGGTTCGGTGCATTATTTTCAGTAAAAATTGTTATTTGCATTTTTAGAACAAAGTTCCTATGTGTGATATCAGGAAAGATACTAGTCAAAGGCAGTCGTTTTTAATAGCAGAAGGTCTAATGATGTCACAACTGACGAGTTTTCATATTGTAGTGGACCAACAGCTTATCTCACTGGAGAACATTACATCACCAATAGAAGCGATAGACATCTTGTTTATGTGTCATTTTGTCTTCGATCTCCAGTATGATGCTGCCTTGAACTTCTGGAACTTTATACATGTTTTTTTTGTCAAATGGACTGTTCAAATATGATTCCCCAAAATTAGGGGAATTAACTCAATCTAAGTAATAAAACCTTAACAGTACTTGAAGTAATATACTTTTTTAGGGAAACTATGTGATGTTTTGTAAGCATAAAATGCAATTTGATTTTATATTTTTATATGATTTTGTTGTTCGTTCGTATGTTAATTAGGTATTTTATATCTATACCTAATTTTGTTTTTGTTCCTACTTGTATTCAAATACAAAAGTTATTTTGATTTCGACTTTTTTCGTCTACACCTTCTAAATGAGTTAATTTTAACTAAAACACCACT
>CAXKVY010007136.1:0-21960 GCA_964058915.1 Tetropium fuscum | reverse complement strand
CTAGTGACTTTGGTAGCATCCTGCAAAATAGGATGTACCAAGAGGGGTGGCATCCAGTCCTTGTGTGCTAAACTACATTCTAAATAGATTTAGAGGAAACATCTACTGAGGGCTAATACCCCTACATGCAATGAGTTGTACCTGTTAATCCGATTTGGATAATAAATACTTACTAAATAAATATACTTCGCATAAAAATTATCGTACCAAGAAATTATTGCCGATGTTGTTCCTTCGGCTAGGAACAACACGTTCGAATAAAAAGTTCTCAATATCACGTAAACTGTTCGTGGAACCTTCAGGTAAGGAGATGTGTTTTGTTCGAGCTGTCAAGGAAATTCCTGCACAAGTAATTGTAGAACTTTCAATATATAGCGTGGTTTGGGGAATGCACTGTGAAAAATGCTCATTTGGTCATCGGAGAACCCTCTACGTTTATCGTCGATTCTGCTGGATACTGGAATGCTGGAATTCTGATCTCTGAATTCTGATCTGAATACTGGAATGCTGGAATCTCAAATTTTGTTCCGCAAGACCAATCCTTATAGTGTACACACTTGTTGAAGGCAAAGACGAACATAGAGATCAGAACTTTAAATCAGTTACAGTAGCGAAGGGTTATATAGAAGATCTGTTACAAAACAAGAAGAGCATGGCTGTACAAATTTTGTCCAAAACTTCTACTACAGCTACTACAGCTACTAAGAAGATTAGCCATGGAGTTACTTATTCAAACTGTTGTTTCTCTATCTGTACATGTACATGTCTATCTGTAAATTAAGCAAATAAATATTTCTTCCATTTAAAATTTCTTAATTGTCTTCTATTTTCGCACCAGTGTTAAAAGTAAATCACGCCATTTACCAGTTATAATAGAACTTACAGTTTAAAACTAAAACGAGTTTCCATTCTTTGCAGTAAAATTGTTCAATGCAAGTTAGATTGATCAATGCTATGTTATGCAACACCAAAATAAATATTTAGGCCTTTATTTTCTGGTTCAAATACCAAAAAATAACGGTTTTACACAACTACATATTATGTTTTAAATATAACAGGAAGCGGAGAATTCTTATGTTTCGTAAACATCGATTTTCTTTCTTTTCGAATAAATAGGGAACTTCATCGTTAAGGTGGTTGAAGGGCTATATATTAGGCCTATATGGCGATATAATATGAAGGGCTATATATATATATATATATATATATATATATATATATATATATATATATATATATATATATATATATATATATATATATATATATATATACAGTTTTCAGGATACTGACTTTGTTTCTTCCTGCATCCTTCCCATGGGCGCCAGTTCTATGAACACTTATTTGTATTTGGAGAAGGTTCACTGATAGGCATGAATTCCCTATAGTTCTATAGGTTCAATTGGGCTTCTATATATTTTTAATATTATAACTTGAAACTTGAAATTATTATTAAATGGTCAATGGATCTATGTTACTTGCTATTTTTTTGTAAAAGAGATTGAACTTTGAAGATTAAGAATATTTTTCAATTATAGAATTTAAATTTAAGTCCTGAAATATTTAAGTTAATAATAATAAAGCAGAAGTTGTATAGGACTACTTTTATTAGCAAACAAATGGAGGTGTGGATATTAATATTATGATTTTCGTGCAAAAGGAAGAAATTCATATATATGCAAAACTATAGGGCAAAAGGAAATATAAACATCGATGCAAATTATAATGTAAAAAAAGTAATGAAATTTTTAACTTTTAATTACCCTACGCAAAACCTACGTAACTTAATCTAATAACATGGGACTTATCATTGTCCCATGTATAATGTATCATTAGCGGAGCTGTTTCTATCTTGAACGCTATATGGCAATCATGGCATGGCTATTATTACATCTATTTAGCTTTACCTTTAAACTCTATAATTGGAAATATATTTTATATAATTTTGAATTATAAGTTATTTACACTGATCACATTCACCTTTTATTGACTAATTTCTGAATTTCAAATAAGCCTCATTGTAATTTTTCTTCGAGAGTCATGTTCTCGAAACCCATTTCTATGATGATGCTTTCGCATTAATCTTTTAATATGGACATAGTTTATGAATGTCTGATATTATATAAATTTTGTTGCCACTTGTTTATTGCAATCATGCTGCATATAGAATTTTGCGCCGACAAATAACTTAGATATAAAGGAATTAGATTTTGACCAATCAGATGCGTAGTCGGTTGACTTTGTGTATACTACATGCGATATCTAGCGATACGTACATACGTGCAATGTTATTATAGTGGATAGGATATATATTGATCACTAATTTAATATAAATATATAATTTGATATTTTTACTGTATTGAACTACTTATTTAGGCTCTAGATTTTCGTTTATCTATATATATATATATATATATATATATATATATATATATATATATATATATATATATATATATATATATATATATATATATATATATATATATATATATATATATATAAATATATATATATATATATATATATATATATATATATATATATATATATATATATATATATATATATATATATATATATATATATATATATATAAATATATATATATATATATATATATATATATATATATATATATATATATATATATATATATATATATATATATATATATATATATATATATATATATAAATATATATATATATATATATATATATATATATATATATATATATATATATATATATATATATATATATATATATATATATATATATATATATATATATATATATATATATATATATATATATATATATATATATATATATATATATATATATATATATATATATATATATATATATTTAATGATTAAACGAACTTACCTAGTGAAGTTCGATGATAATTATATGACCGCCTTTTTACTACATGATCAAATTGGTAGTACCTTTATTATCTACTTGAGTGCAGCACAATTGAAAGCGATAAAATTTTTCGTTTCCTCTGGTGTGTATGGTAACCCTGTACTGGTCGTCATAGTTTCATTATCTTTAAAGCCTAGGTTCTCTAAATTATTTAGGGTGGGAGAGTAATTATAGGGAAGGGACTGATCATGTAGTAAAAAGGCGGTCATATAATTATGATCGAACTTCACTAGGTAATATAAATAATGAAGCAGAGTTTTACGACACATATGTTAGTATTCTCATTATAGAATGGAAGTCTTAGGCTAGGTTGGAAATTGTTGGGGTTAGAAGTTTTTATAATATCCGGTATTAAAATCTGTATTTCGGTGGTACCGTGGATAATATTTTCTATTTTGATAAGTGAAAAGGTTTGAACGCGATGTGCAGTTGTAAGGGCCAATAATGTAAGTAACTTCTTTCCTACTAACTCTACGTTCATTTTTTCGTTTGGGCCCATGAGTTCAATGTACTACAACACTACAGCAGGATCCCACGTAAATCTATACTTTGGTTTTGAAGGGTTTGTTCTGAATGCTTCATTAAGGAACCCTTTAATCATTGGGTTAGATCCGACCCATGACTAATGATAACGCGGAACGTAAAGAGTTAAGAGATTGGTAAGAGGCCCCTATAATTAGGTAATAAGATAAACACCTAAGTGCATTTTCCACGGATTTCTCATACGGATTTTTATGGTTTAGAATGCAGTAATTCCACCACACTTTAAGACACGAGTCATACTGTTCAATTGACGAGGGCGTGAGGGATTTTAATGCAACTCCTACGACATCATCTGGCATTCCCTGATGTCTAAATGCTTTGCCGATAAAATTCCCGCCTGCAGGGAAAGCTTCCTCCATTGAGGGTGACGCTTCCTGTCAACAGAAGTAAGCAAATTAAGGCTTGGCTTAAAAACGATTTTATGCTTGCATAATTCTAGAAATACTGGGTACAAGGTTTGTGCTGGCCAGACGGGTACCACTAAAATACCCTCAGCCCCGTCCTCTTTAATCTTTTGTAATATTTTTAAAATATGAATGGGGGAAAGGCGTAAAAATATAAGTTTTTCCACGAAATGGTAAATGCATCGATTGTGACCGCGTCAGGGTCTTTTTTCCACGCGCAGTATTTCATGCATTTTTTGTTTATCCTGGACGCAAATAAATCGATTTCTGGGATTTCAAACGAATCGACTATTCTGTTGAATGCAAGTTGACATAATTCATATTCGGTTTCTGGTTTTAATGACCGTGAGGCAAGATCTGTCTCAGCATTGTCCTTAGAAGGGATATATGACGCAAAAATCCATATTCTGCGAACCTCACACCATTGCCAAATATCTCTAGCAAGTGTTGCTAATTTTGGAAACTGTACACCTCCAGCTCTATTTATATAGGAAATAGCCGTCGTATTATCTATACGAAGCAATATTTGGCAATCTGTTAGGTCCTTTGCAAAACACTTCAATCCAAGAAATGTAGCAAATAGTTCTAAGTAGTTCTAATATGATCGGACGCTTGATCCGACCAAATACCCTGAGAACTTTCGCCATTACAGAAGATCCCCCATCCTCTACCGGATGAGTCAAAAAAATCTCTAATAAAAACCTAGAATATCTTATTAAACAACTCGCTCTTTGAATATTTTTGGTCCACCACTGAAAATGTGGTTTTAAGTAAGATTTCAACACCATAGTTGCATTAGTTGCATTATGATTGCTTTTTAATGCTAGGAATTTTTCTCTCTTCAAAAGTTTGGTTAGACCCAACCATATTCAATTGCAGGGACAAATAGCGACTAAAGAGTCTAACAACTTGGCAAATTTTCGAATTTTACATTTTGATTTTTTATTTATTTCTTGAACGAACTTAGATATAACATCTCGTTTTTCTTGTGGCAATTGTACTCTCATATGTTTGGAATCTATTATAAAACCTAGGAATTTTCATTCTTGTTAGGGTATTAACCTACTTTTCTCAACATTAATAATTAAACCCAGTTCCTTAAGTAAATCAACTGTAAATGTTACGTTTCTCTTACACTCGTCATAAGAGTTGCCAAATAAGAGAAAGTCGTCTAAATAAACAACCGATACTAGGCCCAATGATCTCGTATAGGCTACCACTGGCTTCAACACCTTAGTAAAGACAAAAGGAGTTGTCGATAGGCCAAATGGTAATGCATGACATTGATATAAGGTAGAATTAAAGCTAAACCTTAAATATTTTCTGAAATCTTTATGTACGGGAATAAACAGATATGCACCCTTTAAATCCACGGTTGACATATAACAGTTAGAGGACACAACCCTGGTTACATTTTTAAAGTTCTCCATTTTAAAATGCTCAGTGTCAATAAACTTGTTTAAGGATTTTAACTTTAATATTAGCCGTTTTGAACCGTCTGGCTTGTCCACAAGAAAAATTGGTGAAATAAACTGGCCCTTAACAGGTTTACACTCGGATACAGCGCCAAGGTTAACAAATTTATTATTACATTTGTGAACTTCCACAAACTCTGTCTTGGACCAATCTTTTTCTCCTTGTGGGGTTATTTGAACTACTGTTCTAGCAAAGGGGAGCTTATACCCTAACAGTCATTGAGTTATGACTGGGTCATTCGTGATTTGTTGCCACTTGTCTTGAAAATACCTTAATCTTCCCGCATGTATGATGTATGCTTACTAGTGCTGATTGTAGGTCCTGTTGTTGTTGTTGGTCTTGCCCTTGTATCTGGTTGGTTTCGCGCTCTGGCTCTGGTGCCTTGTATTGGTGTTCCGAGATTGTTGTTATCTGCCTTGACGTGAGTATTGTTGTCGAGGCAGACTCTTGTAGTTTAAATGGTTTGTTCGCTGAAAGTTATTGTTTGTCTTTGGTTTGCTTAAAATGTTTGATTTTTGTTTAAGATCTGCAGAGGATCGTTGTACTGCTTTAAACCTAGATATTCTTGCTTCAAGGTCCTCTCCAAACAGCCAAGTGTCAATAGGTGCGCCACTTATAATTTCTTGCAATTGCTTTTCGAGATTTAAGCTAACACCAATCAGCGCACGTCTTGACATAGATTGCGCGTGATGCACATCGCATAACAGACGGGCAGTATTACTTAGGTCCTCGATATCGACCATCTTTTTTCCGGGTTCATTTCTCCAGACAGCAGTCGTGTTATTACCTTCCCTAAAGATGCCAGACTACCACCAACGGACGTCTGCACTTCCATTAATCTTAAATCCCTCTATAGTGCAGCTTCTGATAATAAAACCTTTATGTCGGGGTTTAACCTCGGCGGAGTTAGCGTTTGTAGGTTTAGGGGTATTAGGCACTTAGCTATCACCTCCCCTTTTTTTCCATGCCCCCTTGCAGGATGCCCTTCCATATATCTGCCAGCGTAGGGTGGAGTTCTGGACCTAAAGTTACTGGGGTTTGACTAGGGTTCCCTAGTATCGTCAGTATTTCCGGCTCTAACACTGGGACCACTATTTTCCTCCGGTAATATTAAATCTAGAACGAAGGAAGAAATAGTCTTGTTTAGTTCTTTTCTGTTAGATAGGCGAACCATTAAGCATGTACACTGAATATGATATTAACCGCCAAGCTGTTTCTGGCATTTATGCAGCCCATACACGCATTCTTTCAGAATCTAAAAAGCTATGATGACTTAGGCAGCTACTGCCCCCTATCGGTTGACACAAATAATATTAGCCAGTATCCAAACCTAAAAAGAGTGCTCTCTATGATCCATCACATAGTAGGGATGAGACCCGGTATAATCTAACGCCTGCTGGGTTAGATAATGCAAATTCCACATTATTTAGGGAAAAACAAATTGTTTGTACCTTGCTAGGTGGCAAACTGTATATATTAGGTTCCGGTTAGGAACACTAATTATGAATTATAGCGCCCGCTGGGCTGAGTTCGTTTGATTTACTTGGAGTATCATGCTGAGTCATTTCCAGGAGATGATAACCTGTGGTTCGATCTAGACTTGGTGGACCCCCTTCGGGAGGACTGTGATCTGGACCTGCGTATTCTAGAACACTTCTGACCGAGAACGTGAAGATCTCCCAGACGTATGTGATCTTGACCGATCTCTGGATGATGATGAGGTTGAATGCCATCCACGATTTTTATAACGTTCCAGCTTCCTTTCTAATTTTTTCAGCTTCTTCGAAAGAGTCCGTGAGCTCATATATATAAATATATATATATATATATATATATATATATATATATATATATATATATATATATATATATATATATATATATATATATATATATATATATATATATATATATATATATATATATATATATATATATATATATATATATATATATATATATATATATATATATATATATATATATATATATATATATATATATATATATATATATATATATATATATATATATATATATATATATATATATATATATATATATATATATATATATATATATATATATATATATATATATATATATATATATATATATATATATATATATATATATATATATATATATATATATATATATATATATATATATGAGGCTACTTCCATTTCGCAATATTCGAATATAACTTGTCGGGTTGTTTGGTATTTTTTGAGAAACTGAAATATAATAACGTAACGCATGGTTGGCCATAAACGCCCAGTTATAACGCCCATAACTTTAATAATGATACAGGCATGAAACTACCTAACACATGAAAATTACTGTTCTGGGACAAAATAATAATTATACCTTGCAACTAACTCCAGGGATAATGTCAAACAGAAACTATTAGGGCATCGTTTCACTAACAAAGGCTATTACAACTCTTACACTAGATAAATCAGATTGGATAAACTCCCCATTAATAACGAATTCTAATTCCAGTCGCATGTTTCTTATTACTTAATGTCATTGAGTGGAGGAACCGTAAAGGTGCCTAAGTGTATATTGAGTTTAAATGCTAACAGATTGTTACTATTTCTAATAACTAATACATTTAATAGTACTAGTAGTAATAGTTTAAATTTTACTGAACTAAAACGACTATTCAAAATAAGGATATAATTATTGTCTATACCAATGACTTTTGTATTAAATACTGCAATAAATATCATAATATCATACACATACCTCCTAGTAAAATCCCAGGAAAATCGCGATATCCTCTATTGTTTCTAAACTGTTCGTCAATAAGTTCGGCTAATGGAAAATTATTGTCCATTTTTATACTATTGTAACTTTGAAAATAGTAGACGGATTTTCAATCGGTCTTCAGCATATGAAAACTTATTTTTTTCTCTATTTCTCGGTATGTTTTAATCTTCATTCCAAAGATATTATGCAGGGTGGTGAAATCCTTGTGCAAAATTCTTTGAAATTGAGGAATCATTATCATATGTAGATATATGATATATGGAGTGTAATATTTAAAAAAAAAATATTCATTTGGTATACAGGGTGGTCTAACTTTTAACAGCACGGTAAAGCCCTGCTAAACTGCTGCTCATTTCGAACGATTTCAAAATCGTTACGAAAATATTGAGAAAATTTTCTTGTGAAAACGGGATCACAAGAAAATGTTCTCAATTTTTTCATAACGATTTTTAAAGATTTTAAACACAAGGAGTCCCATTGCAGCCAGTAGCCTTTAACCGCCTTGCTATATTGGGATACTTCTTGCCACAGCGGTCTATTTAGTTTCTTCAACCATTACCGTATAGTCTTGAGGTCCTTATCCTTTCTTTGTTTTCCGATAAAATCAATAAGCTCAGCATCGGTTTCAGTGGAATGATCTGTAATCAGAATATGTGCAACACAACCTGTATTCTTGGACGTTTCTTCATTTTCTTGGCCTTGACAAAAACTGCCTTATTCACATAGGGGCTTCTTGACAGACTATCCGCATTTGCGTGGTTCCTTCCTCGACGATGTTCAAATCGGAACTCTGTAGTTTTTCCAACCAACGAGTCAGTTGTCCGTCTGGATTCTTGAAATTCAGCATCCATTCTAATGCTGAGTGGTCGGTTCTAACTAGGAATTTGCGGCCTTAAGAGGAAATTATGGTAGTGTTCGATAGCTCGTACCACCGCTAAGAGTTCTTTTCGCGTTACACAGTAGTTACTTTCCGCCTTTCCCAAGATTTTACTGAAGTATCCAATGACAACTTCGTCGTCTTCCTGCCTTCGGGGGAGTACGTCGCCAATACCATAATATGATGCGTCGGTGTCCATTATAAACAGACCATTATATAATAGATATGCCAAGATAGGATCTATAACTAGTCGATATTTCAGTTCTTTGAAAGACTGTTGGCATTCCGGAGTCCATACGAACGGAGCTGTCTTTTCAGTTAACTTATTCAATGGCTTCGTAATTTTTCCAAAATCTCTAACAAATCGTCGCTAGTAACTACAGAGCCCGAGGAAACTTCTGTTCTTGTTTAGGCTTCGGAGATGGCCAATCTTGCACAGCTTTCACTTCCCCTGGATTGGTTTCTATACCCTTAGAAGAAACGACATATCCGAGGAAGTGGACTTTTTTTTTTAAATAGGGCACATTTCTTTATATTCGGCTGAAGACGTGCGTTGCCAAGCTTGGAGAAAACCTTTTTTAAATTCGACAGGTGTCCATCGAAAGTCTTGCGTGCAACCATAACGTCATCCAAATAAAGCATAAACGTTTTCCAAGTTAGTCCTCTCAGAGCTAACTCCAGCCGTCGCAGCAAGATGCGCCGCCCTGTCTCTGTTGATTTTCATGCAACCAATCAGGTATTTTGAACACGGTGAACACGTAATGATTATGCACTTTTAATGCTCCATCTGTTCAGCGACCCGACTATAGTGATTATTTACACTGATATTATCAGGGGCTACGTGTGTTGTATTGCGCTTGTTAACATTGTTATTATAGTATTGGATGACAGGTGTTGGATGAATAATTAATTAAACAATGCAACATATATCATTATGTAAATACGAGCGATTAAAAGAGAGGAGAAATAGTGTATAATTACCCTTTTTAATAATTACTATACTTGTAATTATTGGTCTCTCATCCAGGAATTACTTATTATTGGTTCTCTAATTTTGCCTAGGGGCTGCTCAGGTCTATCACGGTGGTGGCTGGTAAGTATAGGGCTCTCTTAACTTAAAACACTTAAAACACCCTTAGATTGTATTACCAAAGTTCGAGGTAGAGAAATCTCAACTTGACAATTACTGAAATCTGCTCTACTTGTATTTATATATTATTGACATTACAATCGACAGAATATATTTGGACGCCAGGTCAACATTACTTAAAGAGTACTGGAGGCTGCAAAAACAGAAAAAATCATTTACAGCTGTTACTACTATTAATCAGACTTTAACTAAATGAAACAAGAAAACATTTTTGTAAAAACAAATATATTACAAGTAAATAACTAGTTATATAGAATATAAGTCTTTAGTTATCTAGATTATAAGTTTTAAGGGCATGGTAAACAAATATACTAGACTCAAAAATGTGAAAATTTGACAATGTTGAGCTGAAGGGCTTAAAATATTATAACATGTATATATATATATATATATATATATATATATATATATATATATATATATATATATATATATATATATATATATAATTTGTATTTGCAGCAACTTATAACAACGTCTGCAACAGTACTAATTTTACAAAGGCTACAATACAAAGGGTAATGCTATTCAAACAGATTACATAATAACTATTACGTAACACCAAGAATACCAAATATCTATATTGCTTAATACACTATTCTGCTCAAATCATAACTTTAATACTCCGGTTAATACTGAAACAAACGTCTACAGACTATACCTTAATGAAACATAAACAAAGGTAACCAACTTTATTGAATAGTATTGACTTAACAGTTATGTGCTAATTAGCATATTACGTTATTATTTTACCTTCAACCTACAAGTATATTCTGAGCGTATCTCTCCCTGCTTGAAATATAATTATGGATTACGAGTGGCATTAGAAATATAAATCATTACACGCAACATATTTTCGAATACAAAATCAGGGGGTACATCCCACATCCCTGAAACGATGTATACACAATCTCGAGTATCGTCACAAAATACTAGACAATGTGCATCTACAGACCTAAGTTGTTTCACTTTAGTGGTCACCCAATTTCTAATTTATAAAATTATTAATAAAATTGACAATAATTCATACGAATCTTGAAGAGGGAGGTTGGATCCTGCAACGTAAATCAAGAAAAATTAAAGACACTCAAATATGGAATATTTGCCAATTGAAAATAACCATAGGCGTAAGCCCTATCTTTTATTTAATTTTAATAATCTCATCTAAGAGCTTTGAATTAATTGATTACCTTCCTATACATGTGAGCATATAGCTTAATTTGCAGACCACTTGACTTTTTTTGTTGACTGCTAATGGTACAGATTATTAATCTATAATTTTTGGAAATTTTAATCAAATTTTACGTATACATATATGCAATTTGTGATATATTATAGTATATATAGTTAATATTTATTTTATTTTATAGAATGGACACAGTTCTGAAAAACAATGGCTTTAAAATGTCTCGATTTATAAGTCCATATAGAAACACTTATGTTTTACTTCATCCTATTTTACTTTGATTTTAAGAAGTTATAGCATGAAAATCACTTACCTCAGAGAAGGTTCAAAATAAGGTGTATCGTTTAATTTTTGTATTATTAAAATTCAAATATATTAAGTAAAACTTGGAAGTCAATTATAGTTATTCTGAAAATTATCTTATATTTATACTATAAAATGTGATATTCGGAATATGGATTTTAAATTTATTTTATTTTTAAAAAAGAAATACATTAATTATCATGGTATTAGACATTAATTTATTTAGAAATTGATGGAAATATTATTGTTTATAAAATTTCAACAGTCTTAAACTGAGCCTGCTCTAAACTATCATAACTTATTCAGGTATATGGGATATAAAATCCTTCTACATACCATATTCCTTATATCGGAATTTCTCATATAGAAATTATTTAAAAAGTTAGTTAAAGGCGACGTTTTGATACTGATGTTTATTACCTTAGTAAAGCATTAACCCAAAATACTCGAAATTTTAAAGCAATCCCGTACTAGTTTTAGACCTCTAGCGGCGCTCTTAGGAAGTTGCATTGGATGTTGGTTGGTTGCTGGAATCTGCAATTCTGAATTCTCGTACGTTCTGCCGGATAGGGACACTATTTACTGTAGCACTGAATTTTTTTTGTTGATTTCACGCACTTGTTATTTAACTTGTTGGCACTCTTATTAAACGGTGATTAAACCTGGGAGTGAATTTTCTAGGATACTGCCTAGGCTTTGTTGACTGTTTCCTTAATCGATTTGTTTAACATCCAATATCACTTAACTTTTAAATATTACTACAAACAAAACTAAAAGGAAACACGTCAAATGCGGTTTGAAGCAATTTTATTTCTCGCTTTTTACTTTAATTAAGATTTTTACTGGATTTTCTTAAGAAAAAAGATCTGAGTGGCGACCTGTTTGATGCCATAAGCTAAACTATTTTTACATTACTTAAAATGTCCATAATTAGTTTTAATCATAATTAAAATGTCTTTTTGGGTTTTAAGATTATATATAGTGGTTTCACTACATACCATGACTTATATTACTTACTTGTTGCAGACATTATAATTTACAATTTTAAATTTACTATATAATATAATAGTAAATTATATAATAATATATTTTACTAATGTATTAAATAGGTAGGTATATATAATCATCTCAATTGTCTATGGATTTTCTAAATTAATATGGCTCTCACTGTTTCATTCTTTGAAGAATATAAATTAAATTTGTATCACATAATGAGATAACGGTTCTGTAATCGTGATTAATAAAACATCCATCTGCGCATTTATTAAATATGTAGTTAGTCTAAAATTTACGACTATATCTCTAATTTGTATTACTTTTATAACATCGTTATATCAAGAAACATAAAGTAGGTATATTTTTTTAGCCATAAATAAAACAGTTTATCACAAAGTTCTGCCAGTATTGAAATAATAGGCATGCTCACATTCCTCATGCCGTGTCTTCCGCATCTACCTACTGCAGCAAAGCTTCCGGCTTGATATATCTATCTCTGATAAAGGAACCGAATTGATTACTGTCTCAAAATTTGAAGATATTACAGTGTAATAAAAATAAATGATATAGTTTTAAAATGATATAATTTAAAGTTACAGTAATAGTATAAATACTATATTTATAATATCACTGTAACTTTATAATAATAATAAACTTTAATATAAATAATAAATTATAATAATACAGCGTTGTTATTATAAGGTATACAAATGAACCGAATAACGAAGTAAGGGAAATATTTCAAAAACTTTAGATTAGTAGGTCGCTTTATTGGTGACCTATTCACTATTGTTTCTACATTCCTTATAAAGGGCGTAGAAACCTATGGAAATATTTGTAATTCGCTCGAGATGAAGCGGCATTGATTTGACTGGGCTATGGAAAATTAGTATTTCAGATTTCTTTGTATCAAAATTAAAGCAATTTAAAATTAATTAGGAGGAACATTAAAAGCGTTATTAAAAGTACAAATCGAATTACCTCCTCAATCTCAATACGTCAAAGAGAATAAATCTGGAAGACAATAATTTAAGTCTCCTAGATATTTTCAGACAAATTTAGATTAATCCCACGGCGCAATAGAGAATGGTTCCAACCATTTTCCTACATAGAAAATAACTAGCATAACATATATAGACTTTCATATATACATATATAGACATAGGCATACATATATAGACATAGGCAAATAATATTGATTAAGTAGCTCATCATAAATATGTATAACTTTGATCATGGTACATCTTTCATACACATGGTGAACCATTATACCATTCGAATGAGAGCAAAATTGTTCGTCACGTAAAAATTATAAGGGTGTTTAAAATCCATTTAAAAAAAATAAGTTAACTTTCTAATAGTAAAATACACATCTTTTTGAATTGGGCAGCGCTTTTTTATTTTATTTTTTGAAAAGAATTAAATATATCAAAAACGGTCAACTTTAAGAATATGAAACCTTTATGAATGTTCACCTAAAAATTGAAGCAGAATCCAAATTGCAATAATATATAGTGTTTTATTTAAAATAACGTCAACTTCAGATAAAATCTCAACAAAAATAAAAACAATAAAATAAATAAAACAAATATATAGGTATTCCAAAATAAAGCAAAAAATTCTCAACAAAAAATAAAAACAATATAATAAATAAAATAAATATACCTATATTACAAAATAAAGCAAAAAATTCCCAACAAAAAATAAAAACAATAAGATAAATAAAATAAAGACGCCTATATTCCAAAATAAAGCAAAAAGTCTAAAAAGACACCTTAATAACTTAATACTTACTTTAAAAACGTGTAATTAATATAACTATTTTCTATGTCACTATTCAATAATATTATAATTACTAATATCACTATTTTCATTACATGCCGTAATTTTTTCACCCACAGTAGAATCAGCACTGCTTCACTGCTGAGTGTCATTAGTTCTCGGCCTATTACCCGGTACGTTGCTGTCTAGGCAGAAAAAGTCCACTGGACTGGACAGTGAAAATACCCCTTTTAAGTCTTATATAAAGCTCTCAAAGATTTTATAAATCTTTAAACCGCTTTCCTCAAAAATCATAAAAAGTGAATTACGTTGATTCGTGATATAGGTACCTAAGAAACGAAATGTTCAGTATACTTTCTCTACCTACTATTCCGAAATTATCAGACATCGAACATGTAAAACATATTATTTGTTTGAATTATTGAGATTTAAACCAGCATGAGTTTCTAAAATAAAATTATTAATCAATTTAGGATGCACCCCACACAAAGCGCGAGGAAAAGAGAAACATCAGCAAACTATTTATTTGTCTGAAGTTCAATTTCGTTGTAAGCTACAAAATTCGGAGGTATAATAAATCTTGAAAAAGGTTATATGTAGTAGGCAGAGTTGAATATACAGATTTCCTGAAAATATTTTGAATTACAAGTAGGTAGTCCATTTATAAGGACCGATTTTATTTATACCATGTAAAAATATGATTATTATTAGAAAAATGTTATATTCTTTAACACGTTAAGAAAAATCTCGAACATCATTGCACTTGTAAACGAGGAGGTAAAACTGTTTTATGATTTTCAACGTTGTGAAAAATAAAATTTGTTTAATACCGCTGTTAAAACATGTAGTTTCTTATTTAAGAACAAAACTCGAAACCCTTTGTTTTGTTCACTCAAGTTGTTTCTATGGGAACAGGTGGGCGAAAGAAGGGAGTAAAAATACTTTCGCCCACTCTACTGTCAATTTTCCAATTGTTTTCATTTCATTTAAATACCATCCTTTCGATTTCTACGGCAACATATGAAACGTAGCGGCATTCGCTTCGTTTAGATTTGAAATGTCTGCTGGTATGGTAATATCGTCATTTACTTCCATAATTTCACAATTTTATAAAAAATGTTCACCACGCCTTAGGTGTAGGTATAATTTTTGCAACTGCAAACATTTACATTTGCACGAACCATAGCAACGCAAGCCGTCTAATGTTGATTACATTACGTGCATAATATTGCATAACCATAAACATCCGTTATTACAAAGTTTAATATTTCATATTTTAAAATGTTGTTAGCGAAATTCTTAGTTTCTTCAGTAACTTGTACTGTAAACTATTGGGATAAATAAGGAAATATCCCAATTGGATTTCTGGAATTAATAAATTTAGTCTAGTGCAGATTTGACGCTCCAGTCAACATTTCATTTCCGCTTTTAAAATATTTCACTATTGATCTGTAAATCGTAAATTACATTCTGTTCAGCTAAATTGCAGTCAGATATTTAATAGATATGCTATATTAGCGGATACATAATTCATTCCAGACTATTTGATCAGGATGATTAGAATAACTAATTAATTACTATTATCAAAAATTAAAGTTTCCAAAATATGCAAAATAGTCATAATGTAACAACTCTTCTAAAGCGTGCATGGGTAACTCTCGAATAAGATTTCTCTATCCCGGCATTCATTCATTCATTTTTCCGTTGCATATGAGCCGAATGCTCATGCCAAAAACACATTATTTTAGGATTATTATGATTCTAGAAGAATGTGTTTTTGGTTCGATAGCTCGCAGCATTCTGAAGGTAAAATCCTAAAATATCCAATGTTTCCGGTACGGTAGCGACCGACGAGAAACCTGAAACCTGAACTATGGCTGAAACCTTTGATGTAATTATAACACTCGGAGTAGTTTCCACAATCACCAAAATACTTTTACTTCACTCGACGCGCGTTTCGCCAACCAAGTTGGCATCATCCGGAGACGATTGAAAACTAATCTTAAACTAAAAATCTACGCTATTTATACTATTTTTATGGTGAAATCATTAGTCATGCTTCAATGATCACTGAGCATTGCGTGTCATTTATGGACAAAATTTATGGACAATGGACAAGACCTTTGTCGAAATATTTACACACCTATGACATGAATGCCGTTTTGGCATATAAAATGTTAAAAAAAATTAAAACCCCTATCCGTTGAATCAGGGCTTTGAAACTTTACTGAAATCTATGAATGTTTATTGGTTGGGCTAATATTCGAAAGCAGAAACTTATTAACACATGATATGATGATAATGACATAAGAAATTGATTCGTCAAATGACAACAACAACAGAGGGGTTGAAGATGATACAGAGAATGAGATTCCTAATTATTTAACTTTTTTTCCCGTTTTAGAATATTAGTTTTCCCGTTTTAGAATATGAAGAAAATGAAGAATATCAGGTGAAACTGCTGACGTTCCTTTTACCGATTCAAAATACAGATTTGCAGTTTTTGTTTATAACGTTATTTACGAAAATGCTATGCAAAGTTTAGAAGATGAAACGTTTTTGAAGTGAATTTTTGAAGTGAAAGTGAATGAACTGTTTTTAAGGATATTGCATGGTTGGATATATGGATATTGCGTTTTAGAAATTTCAAATATTTCCCTCAAGATGCATTTAAAAATGTCGCTGAACAGATTTCCAATCGATTTGGAGATGGCACTAATAGTGAAAATACTTTGGTTATATTTTCAGTTATCCAAACAGACCTCAAAGACCAAATGGGTTACAATTAAAACCATTCTAGATGACTAGGACAAGAATAGTCATATTGTATTTGATAATGAAGGTCCTACTAAGGTTGAGGATGAAGGTGCTGGAGCTAGTGAATCTACAAAATAAGAGACGTCATTATCTTGTAAAACATGAAGAAAATGTATGGTTTGTTGTTTTAAGGTACTGTTGAAATATAAAATGCATACAGTAGCTTATAAAAATATGTTTCTTGCCTACAAATATGTAATAACTTTGTCTTAACTTAAGTCTAAACTTTAAGTCTAACTTTAAATAACTTTGTCTTAATAACCCAAATGTCTTGTGAGATAACCTTTTCAAAACTGAAATTTGTGCAAAGTAAACTTAGGAATTGTCTATCACAAGATCACTTGGATGCCTTACTAAAAATGTCAGTTGAAAATATTTTCTAATGCATTTGAACAATGACAAAATCATTGATGGTGTGGCAAAGAGGAGTGATTTACTTAAAAAATTGTTAATATTGTAAATAGAGTTATCAGAAACACAGTGTTTGGTGATTATTTCACAGAAAAATATTGGTATCGGATCGATTTAGTTTTAGGATTCGGCCAGTCGGACCAAACGCCGGGGCTGGAATATCTTCCCAATCCGGCCCTGTTAATTTGGTGTAATATTCATGCGTGCCGGTTCTGTTTTGGTGCCATAAATACAGAGGGTGTTTTTACACAGTGCTTTCGTATAGATACGGCGCCCAGCAGTGAACCGAATTGATCTCAATGAAGCTGAACCGACTGTGCAGATATATATGTTCCTGGGTTCGCTATTTGAACTGGGATGTCGAGTTTCATAAAATAACGTACTCAGATACGTGAAAATACTTACTTTCCAGAATAAGCGCCGTGCTGGCATTTCTTGGAATGGAACATAAAAGTACTATTCACTATTATCCTCGAGGAATATAGAGCAAATATATTGAATTTGAAATGAGAGGAGATGCAAGTCGTATGCAAATCGAATTCAAGAATTTTGCAAAGGATCATTTCAAGTTACGTTTTCACCGTAACAGTTTAATAGTTCTAAAACTAGTTTCAGCGTCAGATATTTTATTAGATGGATAAGAAGATTGCATTTGCTTTCTTACTCTCCGTTATGAATTTTCCATTTATTTTCCTTCACATAATCATTTATTTTCCTTGACACATATATATATATATATATATATATATATATATATATATATATATATATATATATTTGTATATATAATTACAATTACAGATAGTTTATTTATTTAACTATTTCATTGTTGCTTTGGGTCCAATAGAAATAATGTAGATAAAAAAATTGTACGTAAAGTTTGGCCTGGTAGGTAAAGATTTATTAATAATAAATATAATAAATAAAGACATAAAACAACAGACATAACAATAATATCAACGGACAAAACAGACATAAAAATGAAATGAATAAATTACCCTACCAATATTTTTTCTTTGATTGGAAGCAAAATTCTTTGAAATTTCATTATTTGTGTATCAATTCGGGATATGACATTTCCATGTCGATTTTCAAAAGTCGGATACTTCCATGGACGTGTGTGCTTGTAGGATATATTCTGCGTTCTCATATTTGGTAAATATGAGACATAGAAATAGATATTAGACAGTACCGTACCATTCATGAATCTATATTTTGACTCGCAGGATTAGTTGTGACGACTGACAACATTTTTATTTCTTATCTCTGGATAACGCCAACTAACCTAAAAATTCCAAGGCATCACAAAAGATAATCGTCCAAAATTGAGCCTAGTATCTATTATTTTCTTTTGTGCTTTCACGTTCAACTAATAACGTTTTAATTCTGGATGAAACAAGAATATAATCTCCAAATCTTGAAAGTTGGCAGTTACGCCACTAATTTATTTTTAATCTACAACATACGCCGTTCGAGTGTTCTTCGTTAAAAAATAATTAAACGAGAGAAAGAACTCCATTATATATGACTGTTGATATATCCGACTAACGTTGTTGTAAGCTACTGTGCGAAAAAGAAAGAGGGGACAAGATTTCGTACGTCGTAACTCTACCGAGAATAACATGGAACTGCCCGATTTCGTTTGACTAGCGCCGTACGCCGTATCCGCAGTAGCCTTGCACCGTTATAAAACTCTGGCAGAATTTGGTTATCTTTCAGTCTGAATTCACGTTTTCTTCACATTCAGTGTACTTGTGGGCATCCTGACTAGGCTGCAATTTTGCCGACGGAAAACCTCCCATTGCTTAAACGACTCTCGATCTGTTTCATGATTTTAACATTCAAATTGAAGATTATGTATTACGTTTACGTTTCTCATCGGGGAACGAGTAAAGCTTGTATTCATTCGGACTGATTTGATTAGTATGGTTTATAACTATGACGTAATCGACAACTTTCAAGATTTGTTTAGTATACTAAAAGAGGTGTAGAGTGCGAGAGCAGGGACCTAAGCGAATCTATCAGAAACTTGTTCAGGGTACTTAGGGAGTGAACATACTAAAAGTCCTGACGTCTAAAGTCCAAAAGTCCAAGGTTTTGGGTTCTTCTATAAGCGAAGAACTCGGAAAAATTTATAGCCTATACGAAATGAAAGCTCTTGAACTTGAAATTCTCTAGAACCTTCGTTGATATACTTTTTCGAATTGGCAACCGTTTTCGAGCCACACGCACCGGAAAAGTGAAAATTTTCGAAAATAAGATTTTTATCTCTCATTGTTTTGTACTTTTTAAAAATGGATTCTCTCGCCATTCCAGTCATCATGTATCAGTCATCCATTCCATTCCAGTTCATGTATCAGTCATCCATTTTGAACCTTCCGATTTTGTCTTCAAATTCTTCATTAGTGATCTCGAAAACCACAGAATATTAAATTTGGACGATATTTTATTAATGCTAGGCTAGAGCAATTTTTTTTTTTTAAAAGGACGAAAGTTATTATGCACTTTTGGATGCGTTTAATGGCTACCATCGGCCCATAAAGGGTCTTAAATGACCCAATATGTTACATAAGGCTTGTATAATACTAAAGCAAATCATGTTTCTTAAACTTTTATGAATCTTAAATGAATATCTTTGAAAACCCCTTGAAAACTGCACAAAACAGCAAAAAATGCACGTTTTGCATTTTTATCCCCGTCAGTCATTCTATGCGCACGGACAATGATTTTTCAAGTTTTTTTACCTAAAAGATGCATTATATGTGATAAAATCTTTTGGAGATAAAACTTCTTGAAAATAACCTTTTTTCATAATTTCAACGCCCTATGAATAAAATAACATTTAAAAACAATTTTTTATGTAATCCACCGCGGAAACGATCAGCCGTGATGGCGTGATGGCGGACGGACAGTAATGTGAGGACGGTGCGAGAGAGCGAGAGATAGAGAAAGAGTGAAAGAGAGAGTACATGCTTCAAAGAGCGAAGAGAATACATGCTTTACTGAAGCTGCCTGCTCTAAATTTTATTGACGATTTTTGTTATTTCGGCTTGTGGAAATCGGCAGGACGAAATATTATCACTATTGGTAAGACAGCAAGCGTCCATCTTGTGATGTTAAACACACACTATTTCTTATGTTGATGAATAACGTCTTATACATACACAGGAAATACTGTCACATTTACATATGTATGACATTAACACATGTACGATATTGTATGTATGACACATGTATGATATTAAATTACGTTCATTTAAAAATAATGATTTATTCTCAGTGTTTTAAAACAAAGTGATATTTTAAAATATATACTGTAACAGTAGGTACACCGCACCCGTTAAAATACGTTGACAGATGCTTCAGGCATTCGGCGCTAGATGCCGCCCCACTGTATGTCGCTCCAAAATACCTACTCATATTTAGCAAGTACTGCGATGTATAGATTTACACTTAGATTTACACTTCTTCACTGCTATTATATTGTAAGAATGAAACAATAGGTCTATGGAAGCTAAAATATGCTGTAAATACTTGAGGACTGAGCGTTACATAGACGAACGTGACGGCTCAGTCTCATTCACACCCACAAACTCTTTCTACTGTCTCGCTCTGCCGACTGATCCTCTCTCACTTAGTCGACTCGAGCCGACTTTACCCGAAGGAGCGTTACATAGCCGAGCCTGACGCGTGATGGCTCAGTCTGATAAAAGTGTTGAGCGCACCTAAAGAAGTTTTCACTTCAAAAATTCGACCCCGATCGAGAATGTCGAGGTGAGCATTTTTTTTGCAAGTTTATGACCCTCCCGGTCCCTTACGTCACTATTATCATATAGTCAGTGTATTGAAATGCACACTTGCAGCATGTAATTAACCCACCACACCTTAATCGTGTCGTCAGATTAAGTATTTTTCTCTCGATTTTTTTTATTATTCTGATCGGCTGCGCTACATGCGCGGCCCTGTATAGCGGGCTTAGGTATGGTGGAGGTACTCAACAGGATGTAACGTATCCCCCCATATTATGTTAATCTGCCACGTTTGAGCAAATCCCAAAATCTCCTGTTAGGCTCCCCTACCATTATATTCATACAACTGATAATTGATGGAAATACCCGCATTCAGACCATTTAAGTTAATCCAATTTAATTATTCTTTCTGAAAAATAATAAAGTATGAAGCTTAACATAGTAGACGCCGTTGTTGTTTGAGTTTTACTTTAAATAAGAAAGATTAATCTTTGTAAATATTAAACCGTTCCGTAACATGAGTCAGAGTTTAAGTTTTGAACTAACTAAACAGCTTGG